>PVIH01001054.1:0-265886 GCA_004025045.1 Sigmodon hispidus
CATCTGTCAGAGTGTGAGTCCAGCATCTGTCAGAGTGTGAGTCCAGCATCTGTCAGAGTGTGAGTCCAGCATCTGTCAGAGTGTGAGTCCAGCATCTGTCAGAGTGTGAGTCCAGCATCTGTCAGAGTGTGTCCAGCATCTGTCAGAGTGTGAGTCCAACATCTGTCAGAGTGTGAGTTCAAGTATTGCTGGTACAGTTGATGTGGAGAGTGGTGTGGGGTCCCTGCAGGCTTTAGCTGTAACGTTGGCAGGAGATCACCCATTTGGTGCTTCCTGATTTGAGCATCTTGGCTCCTTGGCCAGCTCTCTGTTTAGAGTCAGGGAGAAACTTTTCTTCCTCCATTATTTGAAACCTTTAAAACTAGTAACTAGAGTTGTTTTCTAATACAAATTCTGAGGTCACGTGAAGTTGACTGACCACATCCCATTCATTCTTGTTTATTTTAAAAATAAACCGAGAGGAAAAATACATGTCCACTCCATCTCAGATGCAAACTGAAGCCAGACATTATTTCCACACATCTGCAAAATGGAGCAAGCAAGCCAACGATGTGAAATGATGCCCTAATACTTAACCATATTTTTCTAGTCATTGCTAAGGCTGAATTAGTTTTGACTTGGAGAATGTGTGAAGTATGGCGCTGTGATGATAACTCCTGTCTCTTTAATGTCCTCCACTAAGGATTCTTCACATAAAAACACAGTAGTCAGTTAGAGAAACACATTTTAAACGTTAAAAGTCCTTCTGGTTTTCTGAAATCTAATCTTTTGTATTCTCTCACCCATTTTTTTCGGGTAGCATGCTTTAAACTGGCTCAGAATTTCTCCTTAACAATTCTAGCCCTGGAGAGAAATCCAAGCCCCAAATTTCCACTTGCAGTGTGGGCACCAAACTTTGCTTGGAGAGCAACATCAGCCACCACAGAAATGCAAAGCACGAGGACATCCATATTCATGCAGAAGGACTGGGGGAGTAGGGGGTTGTTGTTCCAAGGGGGGCATTTTTCTCAAATTAGCATGTGCTTTCATTAGTTAAGGTGACTCTCAGGGTCATCTGGAAAAATAAACATGGGCGATGGCTAGTGATTTTTTTTGCAAAGAAATTTGCCCTAGAAGATTCCAGAATATGGTTTTAAAATAATGAAGGCAACACAGGCTTAAAGGATGAAGAGGAAGAGACAGATGGCTGTGTGAAAGTGGGTATGTGATGCACTAAAGACACATGAGTAAACAGAGGCTAATTGCTCATGATGAGAAAAAGTTGTCTCATCTTATGCCATGAACTTTAACAAATTCCAGATGGTCTAGAGTTAGGAACAGTTAAAAAAAAATAAAAGCATAAAAAAATACACAAAAGTATAAATGACAATTTTATGATGGGATCTTGCTGAAAAGGGAGCTAGCAGTTTGCTTTGGTGGGTAAAGGCACCTGCCACTAAGCCTGGCAGCCTAAGTTCAATTCCCAGGACCCACGTCAGAAGCAGAGAAACAAGAACTGATCCCTACAAGTTGCCTTCAGGCTTCCATAGGTCCCCTCCTCCGATATGCATCCACAGGTACAGGAGCATGCATATACAAAATAAGTAAAATGTAATTCTAAAAATAAGAGCAATAAAACACACCTACATATGAAGAGAGTAACTTTAAGCACCTTAAATTATAAATGACAGTTATATGTGAAACCGAGATACAAGGCATTGTATTGATATTATATTATTGATAAATGAAGGGTTTTATGAGTCATAAAAGCACTAACAGATAAAAGTAGAGAAAAACTGAAGTGCCCAATAATACATTGAAAAATTAACCAAATATCAATAACAACCCAGGAAGTGTTAGCTTTATTTTTACTATAAAAATTGCCTGAGATGATCAGCTACCAAGTAGAAACTTTTGTTTGGGCCCAAGGCTTCAGCCCAAGATCAGATATCAGACTAGGGGTATCAGAAGTTTAGGGGTTCAGCACATCATAGTGAGAACCCCTGCAGAGCAAAAGTGGGTCATCTCATAGAAAAAAAATGAAAGAAAATGATAACAGAGTCCTTTGGCCCTTCTGGAGGGCGCACACCCATCAACCCAGTGGTCCTCAACCTTCCTAACACTGTAACCCTTTAATACAGTTCTTCATGTCATGGCGACCCACAAAATTATTTCATCGCTACTTTATAACTGCGATTGTGATACTGTTATAAGTCACAATGTAAGTATCTGATATGTAGGATATCTGATAGTCAAATCCCACAAGTGTTTGTGGCCCACAGATTGAGGACCCCCATAAGTTTCCTCTTTAAAGTCTCTACCATTCCCCAATAGCACAGACTGTGTAAGGAACACTCAGAGCCCAAGTTTTAGCAGAAACCCACATTAAAATAATAACACATTTTCTACTAAATTGTTATTACCCATTATATGAGCAGCTGCTAAGCACTGTAAAAGACCCCAATGGGAAGGATGCAGGGAAATGCCACTTTGGGAGCATACTATACAACCTGGGGAAAAGAGTAATTTCCATGATATGTATATTAATAATAATTTATTGCTATCATTATCAGTTTGGAATTTTTGAGACAGAGTTTCATATAGTCCCAGCTTGCCTCAGTATGTAGCCAGACTGGTGTTGAATTCCTGATTCTCTTGCCTCTTCCTCCCTTTATAGGCACAAGACACCATGCCTGGCTAAAAGTAATTTAATGCTATATAAATATGAGCCTTCAAAGTGTCCTTAGCTGATAAACTGATGGAGGAATCATGGGTCTTGATTGGTTGTAGATGATTATACAGCTGTGAAATCTTATCAAATTGCATGCTCATGATGTGTTAATTATCTACATCCTTAATTCTTTAATTTGTTCAACTTCTTGAGGATGAAAAAAAAAATACCTGCATATCCTAAGCCATTCAAATCAGTGCATAAATGCTACTGTGTAACTATCTAAAAATAAAAGAATGGGATCCAGGAAAATGGCTCAGTAGTTAAGACTATTTTCTGCTCTTCTATAGTATTTGAGTTTGGTTTCCAGAACCCACTCAGGGGGTTCATAACTTACAAGTCCAGCTCCAAGGGATCCAATGCCACCCCCACATATATGAACATACAATCACACACACACACAATGCACATACAATCACACACACACACAAATTAATCTGTAAAATAAGGAAATAGTATGATGGGTGAAGTAGATTTTGATGCTCCAGTGTGAAGAACATCACCCAAGCGGACTAGTAGACCATGCTTTCATAACCGTGTGTTTACATAGGTGGGTGTATGGTGACGTGTGTTGTGACACAAAGCAAGGGAAGGAAGGGCAGCAAACAGAAGATGGTGCCACCACACTTGGGGAACAGTGTAAGCACAAGGAAAGTGATAACACTGAAATACCTCAAAGTGCCTATGCTACTAGTCATACATCTGTGTTATACAGTTACTGGTGATTTTTAAACTTTTTCACATATTGTATCATAAACACATGGAATGTTAAATGTGGGGAAAGGTTCAGGGAAACGATTCAGTTGTCAAGTGAAAATGTCATGAAATGGGGAGAACACCCAGGATCATGGCTAAGACACATATTATTTTGACTCTTCCCTGTTCCCTGTAAGTCCCTACATGGTGGGCAGTGCTGACCAAGATGGGCCGGTGAAGATCTCGGTCAAACGAGCACCATTCTACATTCTCCTGGTTTGTCATGTTGCCATATCCTCTCTCTAATCTTGCTTCACCAGCTTCTCTATTGAGTCCACCAACCTGTCTGCCAAGTTCTTGTCTGCGGTCCTTTAAACACCCACTGTGAGATGTATGTGCATGAGCACATATTCACATGCATGCAAACACACACAAACACACAGGAGAGAAAGAACTTCCTGGTTATTATATAGGAGACATAAAATGTATATAGATTCTAGACCCTGAGACACTAACATTCTGTGTCTCTCTCATCTCTGATAATCTTACAGTGTTTCTCTTGCTGCAGACAGCAAGCATAAAATCTGGAAGCTTGACCATTTGGGGCAACTATGCAGCTACATTGGCTGGTTTCATTATATGAAGAAGCACATAGATTTTTACCATTAGTGCATAACTGTCCTTAATTAGAGAGCAAATTGCCTTAATTCCATGGGAACTGACTTGCCACCTTCTAAGATTAAAATACCAGAATCATGGTTTAGCCAAACCAGATGTGAACAGTGCAGCTATTTTCAGTGTGAGGGGCTGAGACTTAAGCATACATCCTTTATTTGTTTTTAATTGAGTGATTACAGGTGGCACCTAATAAAGTCTCCATGCTGCGACATCCATAGGGCACTGATTTATTAGGCTTGGTAGGTGTGGACAGTCCAAATTCTGCTTGCATTCCATAGCACAATCCTGCAGGAATGCTAGAATGACATTTGCCTATTTGTTCCTCCTGGTGACTGATGAGGCTCCTTGCTGAGAAGAAAACACCAGCATGATTCAGGAGTGAAGTTAGGCCTCGTTGGTATCTTTCCATAAAGTATATTTTCAAAATTCCTTCAAAATTAAGTGACAAAAATAAAGGCCAGGAGCATTTCTTTAGATAGATGTTAGCCTTCAGCATCACACCCCCCTGGAGAATATCAATAATGATTTCAAGTTTTTGTGTGATGAATGACTAATTCTACAAAAATGTTGGAGACCAAGAGACAGGAGAAAAATGGAGTGCAGAGGTGAGCTGGAATGTGGTTACCTGACCGTGCCCTCCTGACTCTTCTTCCCTCTATTCACTGTGTTTGTAAAGACACACAAGCCTCAGGGTGACTTAAGAAGCTTCAGGGAGGCATATCTTTAGCTGGGCAGGAAGCAGCAGAGACAGTGTTTAAGCTCCAGGGAAAGATGTCGGAATTTGGAGTAGTGAGAAGGATGGAGGTCAAAGGCCAGCCTTCATGGTGTGACGTGCATTCCTCAAACTGGGACTAGGCAAATGGCAAGGTTTTCCTGTAATGGTCACTGAAATTGTACTGTCACAAGGAGCTGTTGGCCTTGCACAGCCATATCCATGGAGAAACAGTTATATTCATGCTTAGAGAATGATAGAATAGCCCATATCCCTCCATCCAGTCAGAGGAGATGGAGAAAGTAGAGCTGGTTCTATCCAGTAGATGATGAATATTCTGAGGACAATGGGCAGCCCAACACAGAAAGCAAAGTGTCTTTGAATGGACCTGCTTTTTCTAATACCAATTCTGAGCATCTTTGGAACTTTTAACTAAAATTCCAGTCTCATCTCTGAAATGACATTCTGTATTTTTTCAATGGCTAAATAGCATGTAATTCCATCAGAACCCAGGAATAAATCAGCTTTTTAGAATCTCATAAATCAGGAAATTGGACCAAGGATTAAATGGTACAGTTCCCAATGCCCACAGGAAACTGATCTAGCCTTTGTGTCTCTATCATTACATCTCTTTTTCCTTAAATATCCAGCTAGTATAGCAATGGCAGTGGAGGATCTTAGAAAGCTTAACTTTTCTGAAGGCTTATTATTTGTCGATAACAGGCCAGATGCAAGACAAGAAAAAAAAATGGAAAGTCAACAAGAAGGGCCACAGTGGACAGAGAGACCCAACTTTTGAAAGTTGTTCACCAGCTGCTATATTCATACAGATGCCTGCATAAACACACTCACACATGCGTGCACACGCGCGTGTGCACACACACACACACGTACACACACAAATAAAATTAAAACAAAAATTTTTAAGTTAAATTGTATAGAAAAGAGATAATGTTGCCCAAATGAGACCAGGGAGATAAAAATATATGATACCTCCAAGATATATTGTTCACAATTCTAAAGAATATGTAGTCAATTATAGGTTGTGTGGTATCTGTAAAAAAGAACTACTCTGAGATTTTCATAAAGCTAATGGACACATAGATAAAGTTCCATAAACGTTCATGAACATGGAACAGAATATAAATATTGTCAATGGACTGGAAGTTCTTAAATTTTTGGAGAAGACTTGATGTGTCAGTAAATAATTCCATGGAGTTAGTAATATGCTATCAGTTTTGATTAAATTTGAACTTGAATTCTTTTTTGTTTTAATTATGGGGGATTAACATATTTCTGGTTTGATGACAGAATACTGATGTTTCGATGGAATATTTTGAAGCAGAGAGTGCTATGTGTTATTATTCTGTCAGTCAAAATAACAGAGAAGATCTCCAAGGGGTAATGATATTGATTTGGGACAGTGGAACATTGCTGTGGAATACATATGCCATGGGTAGATGATGAACATCTTCGAAGAGGTAGCTGTGAGGGAAGTTTTTTTAAGCCCAAATGAGGCAGAATATTTAAGACATTTTGAAATAGCAGTCCTTGGCCACAGGATCAACAGCAAGGGTGGTGCCGGTCTGAGGTTGAACAAACAATTGCTGGGCAGATGTATGTCCACAAGGGAGTGTTTTTTGTGTCACATTTTGCAAGGGTCTTTGTGCAGGATTGTTCTGACAAGCGTCTTGTAGTCATACTATACACGAGAACCTTTGCTTTGTAACTTCTTAGACTAGTTACTGTTTATTGTTGTTTTGGTTGATGTTTGTTACTGGTTAGGGGTCATACAAGCAATTCAGTTCATAGTTATAGCAGTCTTTACTCTTGTTGAAGTCTTGGTTGTCAAGACATGTTTGAAAAACCCTTTGTTATATATTTTATTTAGTCCTAAGGGCCACCCTATGAAGTAGATGCGATAGTTTTATTCATGTTATAGATACAGGAACTGTCAGGTTGGAGCAGATCCATGACCTCCCTCTGTCCCCAGTGAGCTGGCAATTGGTAGAGGCAGCTCTAACATACAAACCTGGGTGACTTCTAACTCCCCTGTGTGGCCAATCACCTTCACTCCCTCTATGCAGAGAATAGAGGGGAGGTGAAGATCAGTGCCCGTAGGGTACTTAACTGAAAAGTAGGAGACTGGGACATTTTATCCTTCTACAGCCTTAAGAAGTCAATGTTTCTAGAAAGCACAGTGATGCTGACATGATGCTGTTCTCCAACATCTTGACATATTTGTCTTTTTTTCATAGGACAAAGGTTTTAATGGTTGGGATTATGAAAATGACCATTTTAAAAAGGTGTTTTTGAAGGCTCAGCCTCAACAACAATGAAGCCATTTGTTTCTATCGTGTCAACAACTTTGGCTTTCATAAGGGTTTTTTAATGCATCAAGGAATGGAATTTAAAAAAGTAAACAGTCCAAGCAAAACTGCTTATTTTTCTAAAGTAGCAAAGCAAAAATGGAGACCATTTCTGTCTGGTTACTGCAAATGCCTGTTGGTGCTTTAAGGTTTCTTAGAATGTGTGAACAAACCAATGAGTGATGAGCTTAAATTCTTTTCAGTGTGCTGCTCATTCTAGTTGCATAGGTAGAAAAATATTCTATGATGTGTTCACTGTTCAATTTAAAGTGAGTTGGCATTCGGTAACATTTATTTTCATATTATACATTGAAATACATAGTCTACCAGAAACAAATATGATTACCCACTAGTAAAAAAATCAACTTAAATTATAGTTGCGTTTTCTGAAGGTACTAAAAAGAGTTATTAGTTTTTAAATATTTTGCAAAGGCCTTTATTACTCATGAATATTATTGAGTGGGTATGTTGCGAATAGCAATTGAAAACATTTCACACTCACAATGAATATCATATATTTCCCCTTAAAATTCTACCATTCCTCTTATCTCCATGCTTATTTTTGTGCCTGTAGACCACACGCATATATTGCTGAGTTTTAACATGCAGTTATGGAATGGCTTATTCATCATCTGCTGCTGTAAAGTATAAACTTGAATTTCTACCTTCATCTATATTTATTTTATATTAGGAAAAAGTAGTTATCTATATATCTCTCCAGCCAGGAGATGAACTAAGGGTGTTATATGGAACCAAAGCCTAACTCCCTCTTGAACACTCCAAGATGGATCTAAAGAATTATGTTTGCAACCACTGACATATGGAAAATAGGATCTAAGCACCTAAAGAAATACACAGAAACATGGTGGTCTAAATACCTTTGAGACATTCTTGTGGCCAAAAAGTAAATGCTTGGAGCTCATCTCAATGGTTTGGTAGCCAAAAACATTAACACATAGATTGAAATGCTGCACCTGACCATGATCTCCAAGAATCACCCAGCATGGGCTTGATTCAACAGAAGTAGTGGTTCCCATGATTCTCTGCTGCCTCAAATCAGAGTCAGCAAAATTTTAAGAGCAGAAATGATACTTTGCATGCCCTGGCTCCCTCCCCATGGTGCCTACAACTCCATTCCTGGTGCTTTGGACTTTTCAGGGAAAAAAAAGAAAAATAAATAGAAGTTTATTGTGCACCAGACATTTCTGCAAATGTTCAGAAAAAGAGGAATTAAATTCACTCACAGAGAAGAAGCAAAGAGATTTCATTCCCCTCTAATTTGCCAAGAAGTCTGAAGTTTGATTTATTGTTATGTGTAAGATCTAAGACATGATGGCTGAATTAAGTTGCATGGCATTTGACCCATTTGGGTAGAGATGGGGTAGAAGTTTTCAGTGGGGACATGCTTATTCCTGGCATCATTGTCTACAGCATTTATGTTCATGGCATCACAATGTGATAATTCCTAAAAAGAAATCCCATGCATGCTAAGATTCTCCTAACTGTATCTTGGGTCCAGTAATGTGCACATCTTGCATGGTAGGGACACTTATTAGAAAACAAATGTCTTCATATAGTCTTATGAAGAAACTTCTGGCAGTGACAAATGGCACAATGGATAAAAGCTCTTGCCTCCAAGCTTGACAGCCAGGTTTTATTCCCAGGACCCACTCTGCAGAAGGTGAAAACCAACCCATGAAAGTCATTCTCTGACCTCTACATGTACACACATGTACACACATGGGTGGTGGCGTCAGAACGCTGTTTCAAAAGGTAACAAGCAATATATTTTTTTCTATTGTTTAAGAACTATATTTTACAAAGTGACAGGTAACAGATTAATTTGTTAATCTGAGAGAGGAAACTGGGCAGTGCAGACCAGAAGCTAGCGAGACAGTTTTATGACACTGCCATGGAACCTGACCACATTGTTCCCTGGATCAGAAATCATTGGTAATTTTCTCTTTGGGTCAAAAAGGAAGACAGGAAGAAGGGAAATTTGAAAATCAAGCCCATTCCCCCTCCTTATCCTGGTATTTCTGTCTGAAAATCTACAGTCCTCTTGGAAACTCAAGAGATGTTTGGGTCCTTACCCTTAGGGCTGTGAGGACTGTAGGCAGCCCAGCAGGAGGTGAGGTCCATGGGGACCATTAGATCAGTCATTCTGTGACATTGTATCAAGAGGAAAGAACTCTGAGTCATCCATCAACCAGTGTGTCTATGTATGGTTTTGCTAGACGGTGGGAACAATTAGAAGTGATTTTTCTTAATGTTTCTTTAACTGTGCAGGATTTTAAAAAAGAGGACTGTGCCCTTATGAACCAGTTTCCACTATTATATCAAAATGAGATAAAAGTATGGTAAGGGTATAATGCCAATTCGCTTACTCAGTTTTAAGCAGTTAGGTTGTTGTTTTTAGAACATCATGAAATTTCATTTCATGCTCCAGTAAGTCTAAGATGTAATGGCTTACAGCTTTTCCAGTTGACTTTTCTTCTTCAGACATCTTTGCTTTTCCATCTTTTGAATACAGTCTGGAATCGTGCCTTGAATGGCATTCAGATTATCCCTTTGCTCCTGTCCATTCCCCCACCCGTCTTTAAAGCTATCCTAAAGTCAGCTAGGCGTGATGGGGCCCTAATGAGTACTAGGAGCATTTTTCAAAATTCCTCAGTGCCTCTTTCTCACTCAGCTTCTTCCAATCTATAGCATGCTCCTTTGGCTGTGGTAAGTTGTTTCTTTGTAAACTTTTTGTTCTGTTTTATCTAGGAAGGTGTCTAGGGGTGGGGTTATAAGCTCAGAGGTACAGTATTTGGCTTCCCATGCACAAGGCCTTTGGTTCAATTCCAGTCACCAAAAAGAAGCCGGGAGGGGAGAGAGGGGAGGGGAGGGGAGGGGAGGGGAGGGGAAGTAAGGAAGAAGGAAAATATACAGGAAGGGGCTAGGAAGCTGGCACACAGTGCCACAGTTTCAGCCTTGCACTGCAGCGGAAGTCTGTCCTGGCTGTCTGTCCTCTCTTTCACCAATGTCACAGGCTTTGGCAGCTTCTCCTAACCTTGGGCCTGAAAGTTCCACTCATGAGCTCCCCCTCCATCTTCATTTACAGCCCTCTGCTAGCTCCCACCTAAAACTCATCTGCTTTGTTTTTTTAATCCATATTAAAAAAGAAGAGTGAAAGTGTTTAATTTTTCTCATTGCAATTTAGTTCCAACTACAAATACATGCTCCTGCCACAACAAAAACTTTCAAAACGATATGGTAAATTTTTAAAAGATATTTTTTTTCCTCCCAGATTGCCTTTGCAAATTTACTGTAACATTTCTACAGTACATACATGTTAATATCAAACAGTTGTTCTGTTTTAAATCCCTGTGACTTTACCAAGGCTTTGCTTCCTCTGATGGCCCTGGCATTTCTGGCATAAAGTTGGCCATTTCAAATTTCGCTTAAATAAGCAAATGGGCCTCCCCTATGAGCAGGATTTGACGCCTCACTGCATGCTCTCTTAGGGCTTTGCTTGAGGCACAATTTTGGATGTTTGTGAATACATGGCCTGTCTTCTAGCACACGTAGTGTAGATCTTATAGTTCACGGGGAAAGGAGGAGGCAACACCTGCTTTACCTCCCTCCAACACCCACTACCACCCAGTGCTCCGTGTTGCCCAGATCCAGCAGATCAAATATGCGGGAAGCATTGCATTCACACTGGGAAGAACTGACAGCGTTCTCTGAACTTCATTTCACACTCCCTGACTTGGGAATGGCTATTTTGAATAGCACTTCTCATTAACTAACTTCCTAATGCCTGGGCAGAAGGTTAAATATCTCCCTTATCTTACATGTTCAGCCTCCATGACCAGCTTCATCGTTCACGGGTCTGGAAGGGTTTATCAAAATTTCACCATGGTTAACATTCCATAGAAAGCACCCGAGTTGCTGGCTCTTGGGACTCATGGTCAGGTCCCTCATCAAGACTGATGACAGTAATAAATATAATACTGAAGCAAAACAAAAACTACAGAGGACTATGTTCTATTAAAAATCCATTTATAATTACCAGTAAGGAAGAAACAAAGGAGAGGACATTTCACATCTGTAATGGTAATTGTTGTACAGCACAACCCTCCAGGAATTGCTTGTGTGTGGCATGCTTTGTAAGCAGCCATACACAAGTTCACTGCTATAGTTCTTTCCGGTCTATAGTCACCCAACAGAGCTGACTCTGAACTGAACTGAATTAAAACTCCAGTAAGCTAAGTGATAGATTAACTTTATGCAATGGTAAAGTCAATGCCTTGCCATGTAGAGGAATTATGTTATATAAAATGTATATAAATGGCATAGAGCTAGTGGAATTGAAGCCTCAGCATTAAAAACAAAGAAAACTGATCCCTAGGCATCTGAACTTGCATTGAGCTCAGGGAAACAGGGTCCACGGTCATTTGTCATATAGGATATCATCTTATATAGAGTGGAAGAAACAAAGATAATGATAAATGAAGAATTCCCAACTATTGTCAAATGCCAAAGGAACTTAGAAATGCAAGGCTGATCTTCTAACCATCTTTGTTTCTTCATCTTTTTTTGTAAGACAGAATCCCACTGTGTAGCCAAGGCTGACCTGGAACATGAGATGCTCCTGCCTCTGCCTCTCAAGTGTTGAGATGATACCCGGCTTTGTTTGAACTTCGTTCCAGTAAGCCCTGTTTCATCAGGGTATCCTCACCAGTCATTGACCTGGGCCTCCATATCCTGACACCAGGCAAATTAATAGACGTGCAAAGAGTAACAAAGCCACATTTGTCAGTAATGATTTAAAATATATATATTACCCCGTAAAACGTATATTTTATTAATACAGCTATAATAAGCATTCCAGTAGGACTTTTTCTTCTAGACATTTTTAAAATAGAAATTCAGTCTATTGTTGCTATCCTATGCCTGGGCCTATATCTCACAGCAAAACACTATTTTGAGAAACATGTATCTGTGGTTTTGTTTGGGTAGTATAATCTTAAGCTTTCTTTCCTTTTTTTTTTTTTTTTTTTTTTTTGACTGGGGAAAAAATAAAATCCCTAGAAGCAGTTTACTCTATGTTTACCAAATCTAGGTGCCAGGGAAAGCCACCAACTGCTAGCACCTTATCCTATATAGGTACTGGGGTGACCCCATGCAGACCCCTCCCAGCATGTGAATGGCATCAGGAGGGACAGGGTGCCTCTTGCAGCCTTGAGGCTTGGTTCTAGGCTTTAGGAAGGTCATGTTTAGTTATAAAGGCTGCGGTGGTCATCAACACTGAAGATCCCCAGGTCTTTCTGTGCAGCCTCTGCAGATGCTGGTACCCTAGGTCATCCATTTACCCAGAGTACTCATCTGACCCTACAACACATACAGATATGCTTAGTACAAAGATCAAAGCTTGTGATGCCTCTTCTTATGCTTCTCTGATTTTCTGTTGGAAGGAGGCCCACCAGGTCTCAGGAGAACAAGGATTCCCAGGTGGTATAGGAGGAGTGTTATATATCTGTTTTTCTGTCTGTTGTTTGCTCCTTCTCAGGAATGAATCTGTTTCTAGCTCTAACAGGTTCTCATATTCTTTGCATTCAGCTTAGTAGGTACACAATACAGCATCAATATCAGCAGGTGTATTGAATCCAGGCAAGTCCTGGTAACTAATTACCAACATTGCTCTACCACAATTGCTGTCCTTACTACAGCCCCCACCATGGTCATAGCCTCCTTAGCAGTTTTAATAGGTTCCAAGATAACTAATGTGGAGTTGAATTGCCCAAGTAGGCATCACTCCAGCAGGCCACCTTCTATATCTTCATGTAGAGTTGAGAGCCACCCATGTGATCTGTAAGCCATGGTAGGCCACTGACCAGTTAGCCTCCGTTCTAAAATGGGCCGTACTCTGGCCTCCATGGACTTTCAGTGACCCACTCCAGACGAGCCAAGTGCATTCTCCTCCTGGTTCTTTTTATTGAACCCCTGCTTTCAAATATCAAAGCAGATTTTGAGTGTTAGAAAGCCTTCATTTTCAATCATCAAAGGAGCCTTGCAGTTTGGGGGAATGGAGAAAACCATGTAATTTGCACTTGGCTGCACAAAGCAAAGGTTCTCTTGAAATTCAAAGTGATCTCAACTTAATTTTTGGTTATTTATACTTCTAGATTTGAAACGAAGACCGAAAAAAAAATTCCCTGTTTACCTTACCAACCTTAAGCTCAAAGATGGCTCATGAAGTGCCTCCCCCTTTTTTCTGTTAATTGCCATACCTCCAAGAAGCTGACCTTAACATGCCATCAATCATGTGTGGGGCACATCAAAAGCTGCTCCTGTCAGCCCCGCCCATCACTGTGAAGTCAAATGACACACATTCATTTCCGCCGCTCACAGCTGCAGGGCAGCCTGACTGCCCTGCAGTTGTATTTCAAGTGTCTGAACTGCGTGGCCGCCCTGCATAATTCAGGAAATGAGTTTACGCTATCTGTGACACACATCATGTTCACACGGTTTGCATGGCAGCTAGCATGGTGCAAGGCTCTGTAGGAGTTGTTAGCATTGCAACCCTGGGGCGCATGCCCTGTTGCTCCCTCAGCCCTGGGGCGCATGCCCTGTTGCTATCTCTCCCTGTTACCTAATGCTCCAGTTCCACCACACCTGACGGTGACTTCCATCACACCTGTCACCTGAGAAAGTGTGCTTCTCTTTGTGTGCTGGAAATTTCTGTATGTAATCTAACTTGGGAATACTAAAATGCAGATTTTAAAAACAGAATGCTTGTTAAAGCAGTGGCAGGGCCTCCTGTCAGTCACTGCTCAGCTAACCGGAAGCTGAAAAAGCGATGCCTTTTTTGATGATGCTTGCCCCGAACCCCAGTAAAATTTGACCTCACTTCAGTTCTTACGAAGCTCATATCCATTTCTTGCACATGACCTCTGCTGGAGCAGGTTAAAACAAGTCTAGATCGGTGAAGGGGAGTCCCAGTGGTCAAAGTGGAGTATTCATTCTCTCAGATGGAGAAGGGGAGACATAGAGTCTGTTCAGCATCAAAACACAGCTCCAGTCAGCAAGGAGGCTTGGTTCTTTTACACCGGGTTAACCATCTCCAAGGTCATAAAGCAAGGCCTCTGTCCTCTGCTGCAGCTGAATTTACACACTGTTTGCAGATTGTTTATCCTGGCCCGGAATCAAGGCAGCAACGTATTTCCATTATACGTGTTTGACAGCCTAAGAGGGGCTGGAGGGGAGTCTGCAAGGGGCAGGTTTGTGGTTTCTTTTTTTATTTACTTCAGAGGGACTTTTTAGAATACCAAAGATTATGAACCAGTCTAAACATCATGTCCATGCAACAGAGGTGGAGAGATTTGAGGCTTTTGCCAAATGACAAGATCTGGGTCAGTAAAGCCAAATTTACGCATAGCTGCATCACTATTGTTACCACATAGTCTTACACACAGGCTAGGTTATTGGTGAGTGATATTTATTATCGTGTTTGAGCACTGAATGTCTAATGTGAGTTAAGTGACTCAATGGAAGGGCAGGTGCTGGCATACAGCATCTGAACATTTTGCAACGGCCCCTGCATGCTATGTAATGGTGACCTGGTAGTGACCAACATGAAGTTCCCAAAGTTCTGTAGAACTTGTCTGTGCTGGGCAGCCCTTCCTGAGGTTGCTTCCTGGAGCCTGGTATGACATCGTTCACAAGGGAATATTCAAGGTTGACCAAAAAGACCCCATTTAAATTATAGCCACAGCAGGTCCCTTGGCATATAAACCAAATGGGTGTAATCTGAATAAATATTTTGCTTCTTATATTTGTGTGTGTGTGTGGTGTGTGTGTGTGTAGTGTGGTGTGTGTGGTGTGGCACATGTATACAATGTGCACACATGTAGAAAGAGGCAGAAGTTGATACCTGATGTCTTTCTCAATTCCTCTCTGTTATTTATTGTGTCAGGGTCTCTCACTGAACTCGGAGCTTAATAGTTCAGCTAGTCTAGCTACCAGTGTGCCCTGAGAATCTCCTGCCTCAGGCTCCAGAGCACTGGAGTTACAGGCAAAATGTCACTCTGGCCCAGCTTCTTACATAGGTGTTAGGGATCTGAACTCCAGTCTGCACCAGGCTTGTGCTAGAAACACTTTATTTATGCCATCTCTAAAGACAATCTTATTTTTCTGATGGAAAAAAAATCTCAACATGAGAAAGTATTAAAAATGGCAGCCCACCAAATCATTGAACACCACTGATACAGCAAGAGGCACTCAGATGTCACTCTGGCCGGTGGTGCTCAGATTTCTTTAGTTACTGCCTACAGTTGTAATACACCCAGCACAAATGTATTACCTGTAAGGTGCCAGAGATACTTAAGTTTGTAGCAAGCTGTAGTCTGATGTTTCTGGCCTGGCCTAGCCTGGAGGTTCAGACCCACAGTCTTGCTGCCTCTTAGTTCCAAATAATAATTCAGATGCTCATATTAATTACAAACTGTTTGGTCTATGGCTCAGGCTCATGACCAACTAGCTTTTGCATCTATTAATCTATGTCTTGCCATGTGGCCCGTGGCCTTACCTGTGTTTCATTACATCTTGTTCTCTTGGGTGGCACCTCACAGTATCTCCATGTGACTCTGTCCTTCTGTGAAAGTGGTGTGTCACCATTATAGGATTTCTTCAACAAAAGGAATGGGGGTTGGAGGGGTGTGGAGCAGATTCCATGACCTGTCCAGAGCAGCCATGCCTTCCCCAGCCTACTTCAAGAAATCTAATTTCTAGACATGGAGTTTTGCTTAGGAAAGACCATCATTGAGAGTGGAATTTAGCAAGCAACAGTGTATGTAACATCAACACCCAGAGTTGCCTTTGGGGTTAATCCATTCTTACCTATGGATTTCCAATGCAGGTTTCAAGTCAGTAGACCCGTGTGGACTGTTGTTATATTCCAGGCATGGAGATGGGCAATGGGGAGTGAACACTAAGAAAGACACAGTCTCTTTTATTCTAACACCACTTTTGCTGGCTGCTCCGTTTTTTCAGCAGATCCTCCAGACTCCCCCCACCCAGTTAGAACACTCAGGCCCTTCTCTTTGACCAATCCCTTTAATGCCAAAGTACACACTGGGCCAGGAGAAGTGGGTGGTTATAGATTTCCACTCCATTTGGAAATTAATAGCCTGTGATATAGCCAGAAGGTGCTAGAAAAGAATCAGAAAGCCTTCTTTCCAGACTCTGGGCTTCACATGCTAGGCTTATCACCTCCAGCCAGTCTCTCCGGTCCCTGGTGCCTGCTGATGAACTGGGCAAACTGGAGAACTCTGAGGTAAGCAGGTATGGAAGCCTCATCTTTTTTAATTTTTTTAATTCATTTTACATACCAACCACAAATACCCCACTCATCTCTCTCTCTGCTCCCCCTTTCAGTCTTCCCCTCCTCCAAAAGGGTAAGAAGGCCTCCTATGGGGAGCCAGCAAAGCCTGGTATGTTCAGTTGAAGCAGGTCCAAGTCCCTCCGCCCTGCATCAAGGATGTGCAAGGCATCCCTGCATAGGTAATAGGCTCCAAAAAGCCAGCTCATGCACCAGGGACAGATCCTGATCCCACTGCCAGGGACCTCTAAAACAGAGCAAGCTACACAACTGTCTCCTGTATGCAGAGAGCCTAGTCTGGTCCCATGCCGGCTCTAGAGCTGTCGGTAGAAAGTTTGTGAGTTCCCACTAGCTTGGCTCAGTTGTCTCTATAGATTTCC
Organism: Sigmodon hispidus; assembly: GCA_004025045.1. Taxonomy (NCBI): domain Eukaryota; kingdom Metazoa; phylum Chordata; class Mammalia; order Rodentia; family Cricetidae; genus Sigmodon; species Sigmodon hispidus. The sequence goes on from PVIH01001054.1 coordinate 16,913, forward strand.
CCATCATAATCTTAACCCTGAAAGCCTCATCTTTATACAAAGTATTTGAGACAAGTCTACCAGTGCTGGCTTCTGGCCATGGAGAGGAAGCACTGATGCCAAGAAGCAAACCAGAATGCCCTGCCTTCCTCTGCCTGTGGCTGACAGTTCCAGGGGGTGGGGTGGGGGACTGCTCCCTTGGCCCGGGAAACCAGCTCCACTTTAACATGGAGATGGTTGGAACTTGGCTCAGCTTGTCAGACTCTCAGACCCAGCTTCTAGCTTCTCGGCTTCCCGGCCCTGTGATTTCCATCTGTAAAGGTGATAAATGACCCCATAGCACTGGAGCTGAGGGGTCACAAGAATCGAAACTGTGTGTGCATATCTCACAGAGCCTGGCACAGGGCGAGCTGTCAGAATGTCTGATGATGGTGGTGGTGACAATGTCCCATTCACTTTCTGCAGCGCCTGCACCTGGTACCAAATGGCTATTCAATAAATATTTGTAGAGAGAAGGGAGCAAGCTGGCAGTGGACACAATGAGAAGGCCTGATTGGAGCATTAATGTAAAATACTTGCTTTCTGGGTGTATAAAACCCAGAGTTGTTAAGCCTCTAAAGCAGGGGGACTGGAGTATTTCTATAGCAACAAAACAGGTGACATAAAATAATGAATTGACACTTAGAGTCTGAGCACACCATCTCTCAGGGGAATAGTCATGCTGAGTTCTATGGTCTTCCTCTAAGAAAAGCCAGAAATTCATAGTCCACATGAAAAAGTCCTTATAACTCAGTTAACTTCTAAACAAATATCCCATGGGCCAAACATACTGCCAGAGTGACATGGGACATTGCCTCCTCACTCTTGGGTTCTTTGTTTGCAAATGTCCCCAGTGAGCATGAGAGCCATGCACCCTGAAGGTTATCAAAGGGTGCCCATGGGTGAGGCCTTCATTTCCTAATGTTTATATTCTGACATCTGGGGTTGCTACAGTTAGCAAGTTCAAGACCAACCAAGGATACCTAAGTCCTTGCTGTAACCCCACCCCTACAAAAATGAACTTTGATGAGAAAGAGCCAGCTCTGGGGGGGGGGGGTTAACAGTGAGAGTCACTGAGAAGAAAGGTGGATGAAGCAAGAATTAGATGTTAATGTAAAACTGGAGTTTAATTAAAAAATTAAAAGACAAACAGGCTCTCCTAAGATCCTTGTGAAGCAGCTGCCATTGTCCTCTATGCTTCACAAGGGTACTAAAGAAGGGACTAGACGGGTAACATACTAAAGAAACAGAAATACACTTGGGGATCTCTTGCTACCCAAGAAAAGGGCCTTTCTAAACTCTAGTCTCTGGAAATGGGAAATTCTGCTTTGCTTTCTCCGCCTGTTCTGAGGAGTCTGCAGACAGACAGACAGACAGACTGCTTGGGCTCGTGTTTGCTACGAGCAGAGCTTCCAAAAAGTGGGTACAGTTGTCAGGACAGTGGTGTGACTGTGTGGAAAGGCCCTTTGGGCTCTTACTGCACATTTCATTGCCTTATAAAATGTGGATAAAGTAATGGAGTACTAAGGAATTTGAGCCGAGTCCCCAGAGCTGTGGCTGCTCAGGAGCAGATGTGCTGTCCTGGCCTTACTCCATGGATACTATTAAAATGTTGCTAATTCCACTGAAGCCTTTTGTTAAAAGACTTGTTGGAAAACATTTCCAAAAGGTTTCATACCTAGTAATAATTGTGAGCCTGTTATTTTAAGAGCAGGGTAATGTGTTAAAATGCTTTGTTGGCTGCTAGAATGGATAGAGCTGAATGGCCTGCCTCCCCCAGAAGTCATTAGGATGACCAGTGTCTTCTGTGTACTTGCCTCTGGAATTTGAGGGGGTAATAAATAACACCCACTTTCTCACGCCTGTTGTCTAAGCTAACTGATAAATGCACGCTGCAGTTCTAGAGATGGCAGTGAGATGCCAGCTTTGCCAAATGAGGGTAGACAAGAAAATGACTCCATGTGTGGCACGAAGTCATGACCATCCTATGGGATGTACCATCCACAGGCAGACACCTACCCCAGGGAGCAACTTCTTAGTCTCCTTCCCCAGTACTAAAATATGAGACACGGGCACTGTACATGGTTTACCTCCCTCCAGAGGAGTGGGAACAAGAGACCCGGAGCACTGACTGAGAACCCTTCTGTGGGCAGAAGGACACAGTTATCCCCCCAAAGTTTGTATTTTCTGCTGGCATGCTCCCTTTGCCTAATTATCTAATATTTAGTCAATGGCTGCATATGTGATTTTTGTAACATTCTTCAGATTCATTTGAGAACAATTTGACTCAAATAATTTAACTAGTAAGTTAAATAATAAAATTACAAGAATCTCGCCTGGTGTGGTGGTGCACACCTTTAATTCCAGCATTGGGGCTTAAGGGTGGGGGGTCACAGAAGCAAGTGAATCTCTGTGAGTTAGCAGCCAACCTAGTCAACATAGTAAGTTCCAGGACAGCCAGGACTATATAACGGACCCTGTCTCAAATTAATAACAACAACAATGATAGTTAATAAGAACCTTTTTCTTATTCTTGCTCTCCCTCACTCTCTCCTCTTTTTGTAGAAGAAAAAAACATGTGTGTCCATTTACTTACTTATTTTCATTGACATAGAGTAAGGGTTAGGGTTAGGTAATAAGCTAACCATCAATTTCAACATGATCCTCCTTCCTAAACCACTCAGGTGACTGGGCCTACCACACCTGCCTTGGACCCAGTTTAGAACACACTAGACGAGACTATAAACAAGAGAATTATTTTTCTCCAGTATGAGACACCTTGTCATATCCCACAGGGACATCTTCTCTCCTCTTGCTTAGATGTCCAATACCAGGAAGACAGGCAGGCCCACACACATGCCCTCATTTCTTCTAAGCCAATGTTTTGTGGATAGTTGCTCATGGGCTCCCTTGGTTTTTTTCCAGAGCATAGGAAACTTGGCAACATGACTGTGACCGTGAAGAAAACCGTCCCCTCTCCCGAGGCCGTACAGATTCTCTACCAGAGAATGAGATACGAGTATGAGTTCTACCATTACGTCAAAGAACAGTTCCACCTGCTGAAACGCAAGCTTGGGCTCAAGTCCCGCACCAGCAGACCTCCTCTGCGACCGCAGTTCTTCATTCCTACCCCTCTGGAAACCGAGGAGCCGATCGATGATGAGGAACAAGATGATGAAAAGTGGCTAGAAGATATTTATAAGAGGTGATACCAGCGCAACATTGCCACCAAGGCTGTATCCCCTTCCCAGAAAGTTCTTTGGGGAACAAAATGTCTGAAGGGACTTTTGTTAATGCTCGGGTGCATTAAAAAGAACAAAACATTCCCACATGTTGGGGTCATTGGGAGATGCCCGGTTTTGCGGGTTTTATTTGTTTAATTTTATTCTGTGTGGTTTTTTTTTTATCCCTTTGAGCCCTCCAGTATTTTCCAGATACACTAGATTGCTCTACCACAAGGTCCCCCTTCCTAAAACAGCCGTCCACATCCTTTACCTACCCTTTATGGTGAGAGAAGAGGGAGAAATATATCCTTTAATCCAGGGGTTTTATCATTTGTAAGATGCCTCCAAAAATAATACTTCCACCCTAAAGATATCCAATAGTAGAAAGAACTATTTCACAGAGGAGGAAGTCTAGAAGGATCTAGTGCAGAAAGGGACCTGATAGGAACATGAGGGAGGGTCACTGGTTACAGAGGGTAGGATGCTGCCTCTGGTCTATCTCAGGGGACACTGTCACCAAGAACAGAGTAGTTATCGCTGAGAAAACAAGACAGCTCTGGCACCTACCTTCCCAACAGTCAGAGCTGGGGGAACTTGGAAGATCAAGGCATATGCATGGTAAGCTCAACTGAGACATTCCGTTTTCAAGTGTCATTGTGCTCAGAAAGAGACTAACAAGGAATAGCGCTGGCTTGTTATGTCAAGTGTAGGCAGGACAGATTAAATATGAGGACCATGTGGCATCAGGAAAAGGCAGTGGCCATCTGAAGCCTCTCTGCCCAAGGGATTGCTGCAGGTGGAAGTGCCAGAAACTGATTTCCCTTTGGCCTTGCTATCTATGCCGGGAATCCTGAGCTTAACTGTTTGCCAGGTACATCTCTCAAGCAGACCCATAACCGAATTGTACTTCACAGAATTTGGTATCTTTCGTAACTTCTAGACCTGCAAGAACTGCTGTATTTAGTAACCAAGGGTACTAAGTCCCGTGTAAACAACAGTAGAATCTTTTTTTTTTTTTTTTAATGGAACCTGCTTGCTCCTGATAATTTTTTGCCAGAAACAGCAGGACTTGCGGACAGGACATTGCTTGGGTGGTTTTAAACAGGTTGGTGGCCCCTTCTGACCTGAGTAGACACTATGCAATACATCTTCCATGTCTTCCCTCCAACCAACTTCCCACCATCCACAATGCTTCTGTTACTTTAATTTCTGAATTGTGTCTATTTTTTAAAAGTCTTGAAAATTTCATGTTATCCCTGGTGGGCTCGTGACTAGCTGAGAGGCAGAGTGCAGTGGTGGCAGCAGGAGGACTTTAGTGACAGCTTGTGTCTGCCTCAGGTTTACCCAGAACCAGCCAAGTAAGTTAGCTTAAAGAAACAGGACTCTGTTTTTTCTGCTTTTCAGACACCATCAGGTCTCTCTAGATTTTTCACCTTCTTTCACTAAAACTGTACACTAGCCAAAGCCTAAGGCCAGTCATTTGAAAACTGTCAGTGCATACTGAAGCTACTTTATTATGAAACACATTAAGAAGGATCCAGCCCACAGGCATCCAGGGAGGCAGGAATCACAGAGATGTAAGTCCAGTACTGACCACTCATGAGCCTCCTTTCTGTCTCAGGGAACTGGGACAGGAAGTGAGCAAGGAACTGTTCACAGAGGGAAATATCCTTTGTGCTGTTCAAAGAAACTCCATCCTCTCCATTAATCAGACTTTGAAGAGCAACCTAGAAAACAGCTACCATTCTTCAAATTAGTAGAAAAACAGCATCAAGGTACTTTGTAAGTCCTCTCCATGACATTCCATATGCAGAGTGCTGGTAAGCTTAAACACTGCAAAATCACAATCTGAAGAATAGTTGTATTGGTTTGGTTTTCCCCACTCATAAAAACACCAGGACAGCTGGTTGTTGTAAAGGTCCTCTTCTTTCTAGAAGTTTGCACAGCCCTTGCTGTGTGCTCAAAGGCATTTCTTCTCACCCGTAGTCACTGTTACTTCACAAAGCTAATATTACTTACAGGACCTTCGTGGTATCTTGTCCCAGCACATAGACCCTAGATCCCAAAAGTCAAGGTACTTTATCAGCTCACTTGGGCCGGCGCCCAACATAGTTTGTACTTCATGAAATATATTGTACATTTTACATAGTTTAATTTAAAAAGAAAATACATTTTAAGCTAGTTGGTCTTTGCCTTATTTATTATAACCTTTCAGCACATTCCAAGGTTTTAGTTACTCAGGAAAGAGTTAATTAAAATGATTTTATTTTGGTCAGATGGATGTCTTTTAAAAGAAAAACTATTCTTATGAACCCTCAGCTGACTTCAATGAATGCTGTAAAAGTGCTTGTAAACCTTTTTTTTTTTAAGAATTAAAAAAGTGATGTTTGACATTGATGGGAATTCAAAAATATATATGGAACTAAAGAATTAGCTTAGCTAAAATAAAAATGATCTGTGTTTGAGGTGAAGTGTTCCTTAACTTATTCATTACCCATATAAATAGATGAATATAAACAAGTTGACCTTTTTTGTTATTTGGATAGCCGGAAATTAAAGACTTCCCTCTTTCCTCAAGATGTGTTGTTTTTTGTCTTTTTAAAAATGTGTGTCCTTGAAAAATCTGTCAACTTTCATTTTTGTAACTATATGGTTCCCCCACCAAAAAAAAAATACAAACACAAACATCAAAAATTAATTAATTAAAACTTCCTGCTAAAAACCTTAAGGTAGCCATTAATTCAGCTAGTTGTATGTGTAAAATACTTTAAAAAAAAAAAAAGGCTCTTTTTCTGTGTGTGCTGATTGGCTTAAGGTCTAACCAGTGTGTTAACACACTCTGTCTGTGAGTATAGTATAATTATGTTTTAGTTGCTGTGATAAAATAACATGCCCCCAAAAAACTTACAGAAGATAGGCTTAGTTTATGGCTCTAAAGGGTTAGTTCATAATTGTGTGGAAGGCATGGCAACAGGTAGGTGTGACATCATCTTTCAACAGAGAAGAAGCAAGGCCATGCTACAAACCTCAAAAGCCCAAAGGGATGTACTTCCTATAGCTTAACTGCACCCACTAAGGGTTCCATAACTTCCTAAAACAGTGCCACCAACTGGGACCAAGTGTTCAATTACTGCACATGAGGGAGGGGGCATAATTCTCATTTTAACCATCATTAAGTATCAACAATGTATATATAGAGAAGGAAAGGAAGGCCTGTAGTTGTACATTTCTCTGTCCTGCCTGGCCAGTCCTGAAGCTGCTTTTGAAATAATTGACTTGGAGGCTTAATGTTATGTAAATGCTGGGCCAGTAGTTAAGGCATATCACTAACTAGTTCTTACATTTAAATTAATCCATAATTCTCTTTGTGTTTAGCCATGTAGCTTGGCACCTTTTCTTATTGCAGCCTTCTCATTTTGCTTCGTCTGCATCGGGCTGGCATCTCCTGCTCTGCCTTTCCTCTTCCCAGAATTCTCCCAATCTGGTTGCCCCGCCTATACTTTCGGCCTCTACTGGCCAATCAGCATTTTATTAAACCAATACAAGTGAAAAATCTTTACAGTGTACAAGAGCATTATCCCACATTTCCTCTTTTTTTATTTTCAAAGAAGAACCTTAAATCTAATCTTTGTATAGCTTTTTTCTTGACCATTATCCATTAACAACTTATAACCAATATTCTAAACAAAGACAAGCATCCATAATTTATTTGGGAGGGGGATGTGGGCATAGTTTTCTAGACTACTTTCTGCTGATTGGGGATACTGATAATCTTATGGGGATCAAAAGAAAATTTAGGACTATGGACAAATCTTGAGTGGAGTAATCTGTGAGCCTGGATCATTTCAGCCAGTAGCCTTACATATATTTTTAAACACACTGTAAACCATTTAGATGTCTTATTTTTTGTCTAAATCTGTCCTTACTGTATATATCTTTTGCTGACCACATCTTTAATCTGCTAAGGGTGTGGCTGGGATTAAAGCTGAGTTTCTCAGTGTGTAAGATGATTGAAATCATGGTGTACAGAGCCTCAAAGGCTGATGAGTCTGCATGCCAGAAACACCTCCCTAGGAAGTTTTAATGCTGTGTTACAATGGAATTGAGAGAGAAAGAGAGAAAGGAGTAGACAGAGACAGACCCCAATATGCTGAAATGTTAGACACTACATTTCAGCTGCAGGTGACTATTTTCTAAAAGAATCAGAATCTGAGTATTAACTGAAAGAAAAGTCAGTTTTGAAAACATAATTTAAGAAATATGAAAAAAGCAGGCTGTACCACATCTACATTGCTTGCTTGGTCTAACATTCCTTATATAAAATTCTGAAGTCAATACCCATGGATTAATCTAATGAGCTATTTGGTTTTCAATCAATTTTTTATTAAAAAAAATAATTTGAAGAACCCTGTGTATTCATTACTATCCCTGCTGACAGCAGTCATTTAAAGAAGACTTTGTTTGGGTTTATGTCAGGAAAACAGTGGTTGGAGAACAGGAGGCAGCATGAGAAGCAGATTCCATCAGCCTAGAGTCAGGAAGCAGAGAGATAAGGATGCTGGTGCATATGGCTTCTCCCCTGCCCCCCCCCAACCAGGTTTGTTTTTTTTTTTTTTCCAATCTGGGGCCCTGAGTCATAAGATGGTGATGCCAACACTCCAGGTAGGTTTTCCTTCTCAATTAAACCTTCCTAGAAACTCCCTCACGGACACATCTCTTGCAATATTTCATCAAAGGCAGAAAAATGATCCCTAAGTTTTTTTAAAAAGCAGGGTCAAATTTGTAAAGCTGTCTTCAAGAAAGTGTCATTTTATTTCACTGAAGTTACTTTCTTTATCTGATGATAAAGAAATGTGTAAAAAGTAAACAAAATACTTAATAATCCCAGTACAAGAAAGCCTACTTTAGGCTAAAACTAGATAAAGTAAAGACTAGATATATTAAGAAAAATACATGGGAAGCCAGACATAGTGGCACACATCTTTAATATCAGCACTAGGGGGGCAGAGACACGCAGATCTCTGAGTTCAAAGCCAGCCTGGTCTACACAGATAGTCCCAGACAGCCAAAGACACATAGTGAGATCCTGTGGGGGTAGGTGGGAAGGGATGGGAAATGAAAGAAAAGAAAAGCACATAGAGTTGATCTCAAAGTTAAGAAAGTTGCTAGAGCCCACTGTATTATCCTGAGCTTTTATAGCGGCAGAGTATCACCTGCTGGGAGCTTCAGCGTGGAGGCTGAAAGTCCAAGATGAAGCTCTTGGCAGCATTGGCTTCTTTGAAGCTACTCCTTGGCTGGCAGATGACTGTTGGTACTCCCTTGTCTTCATACAGTCCTCTCTCACTGTGTTCACATATCTGCACCCAGTCACCCTATGTTAGGTCTCACCCTGAAGGCCTCCTTTTAACTTGCTAAAACCCTAGGTCACCTTGTTTATTTTGAGGGGATACAGTTCATCTCATAACACCCAGCTTTCCTCGGAAAAGACACAACAGAACTCAACATCAGCCAGGAGGAAGGAGAGCCCACAGTCAGACTCTGGGCACAGTGGAGTGGCCTGGACCTCATTTTCCAGCAGAAATCCAAGGCTCCGATGAGAGGGGCAAGCACATAACCTGCTCTAGGTCACAGTTAGGGCTAATCTCCCCTCTCTTGTGTAGGTGTGTGTTCACTGGGGATGCATACGCTTATATAATGAGGACATGTGGAAGTCAGAGGACTTTCTCAGGTATCATTCTTCAAGCCTCAGGTTTGTTCATCTTTATTCTATAAATTTCTATTTATTGTCATAGTAGAGGCAAAGGGAGTATTCACATACCAAGGCATGTGTGAAGAAGACAACAATATTGTGGGTCAGTTCTTTCCTTTGCATGGGTCCCAGAGATCAAACTGGGGCCATCAGGCTTATATAACAAGTGTTTTGTCATTAAACTGTTTCTCTAACTCAAATCCATCCACTTGATTTTAAGAAGAGGTTGCACTGGCCTAGACTTTGCCCTAGGGACCCACCTGACTTTGCCTCCTCTGTACTGAGATCATGCCAAGCTGGGCTTTTGCTTTGTTTTCTTTCTTTTCCAAATGAGTTCTGGGGGTAAACTCAGACTCTCACACTTGCAGGCAAGCACTTAACCAACTGAACCGTCTCTCCAGCCCTAAACTACTGACCTAGAACCCCAATTAAAAATAAAGCAATGCCATCCACACCCAGGCCATCTGCCACACTCAAGTTTTTTGGACTCAGGTCCACTCTGGGCTATTCTGAAGTCTGGGCTGGCAACCTAGCCCCTTTCCACCAAAGGAAGCCTTATTAGTTATCAAACAGACATCCAAGGCAGATATAACAAATTTTCTGTTCTAGAATTTTCTCTTTATTTTAAAGGTTAAATTTTAACCTTTAAAAAGCATCTCATTTCTTTTCCTTTAAGGGTATGTATGGTATGCACGTGTGTGCCTATGAAGGCTAGAGGTGTCTTTCCCTAGTTTCTACCTTATTTTCATTTTTTAACTACATCATTTTAGAATTTATTCTGAGTACATGCATGTGGAGGTCTGAGGATGGAAATCAGTTCTTCCCTTCTACCATGGAATTGAACTCGGGCTGTTAGATAGGCTTGGTACTTTGACCCAGTGAGCATTCTCTATCTGATTTCTCAGGACTAGGTTTCTCTCCAAACCTAGACTGCACAATTTCCACTGCTACAGTCCTGGCAGTCACTGTGGTCTACTTGTCTGCTCCTCCTGATGGCTTAGGGGACAGACATTACCGTCTGGCTTTTCCATGGGTGCTGGGGGATCAAACTCAGCTCTCCATGCTTACACAGATAGCACTCTACCCACTGAGCCATCTCCTGGCCCATGTTCTTTTTTTCACTAAACAGATTTGAGTCCAGCTTGCCTATCTCACTCTGATTTCCCTTAAATTTAAAATGCAGACTCATGTCTCAGTTTCTATAAGGAGTTTAGAAAAACCCACTTAAAAAAAATAGACTCAAAATGCAGCTCATAAAACTAGTTGCAGCTGAGTGCAGACATGTCTCTGGAAGGCAAAACCAGAGGTTAACCAGGCCCAGAGTGCTCAAACCTTCTCACGGTTTTCCTTTGCAGAATTCCTTTCTGCCTAGGGCAGGCTTGGCTCGCTTCTCTCCAGGCTGCTACTGATTCCCAAGGAAGCCCCAGACCTACAGATGTTCATGGGTCACAGAATCATGAACTGACCGCTTGTGCATTTTGGATTTCTATTTATAAAGATGGGGATTCCCTTTTAAGAGAGAGGGAGAGAGAGAGAGAGAGAGAGAGAGAGAGAGAGAGAGAGAGAGAGAGAGAGAAAGGAAGAAAACTCACTATGAAGAGGAAAAGTCTGAGCTAAGATTTTCCTCTTGGAATCTTGGCGGGTGAGGTTAGTGATCTTCAATCCGGCTTTCGCCAGACAGTGTATGTTTTGAGCAGGCATGGAGCTGTCTGTCCATGGTGTGTCTGCCAGAACATTCAGCCCTGACCTATAACACGCTTTTGGTTCCAGTCATGAGGAGAAGCAGCCTGCGGGATGAGTCTGCCAGACACAGCACATTGGCTATGAGGTGGAGCCTGGAACAGCTGCACAAAACAAGAACGTGGACTGGTCTACAGAAAATTCAGAGTTCAAATCCCACTTAGTCTATCACCAGGCATTGGTGTGAATTGACTTCTGAATGCATCAGATCAACCTAGCTAGAAGGTCCAGTAACATGTAAGAGCTGCTTCTGCAGCCAGTCTCTGGCCCCCCTCCTGCCTCAAATGCTAAGAAAAGAGCCACACTTCTTCCTAAGCCAGTGAACGGGAGCTGGAAAACATATAACAATAACCGCATGTTAGTCCAGGTCTGTGAGTGCCCAGTCCCTCATGTCTACAAGGTTGGTACCCAAGCTCAGTCCACCAGAAGCTGCACTTCAGAAGTGAGAAATGGTGGACTATTTGGACAGGCTCACTGAAGTACTTGTGATTCAGAGAGAAAGCAAGGCCTGACCTCCATTGCCCTAATTATCATGCTTTAATCCAAGACAAAACACTACGTGGATTTTGATTTTTCTCAAAGTCTTTGGGAGGACTTAGCCTCACTGTGAGTTCTAGGATTCTCATTTTGTTTACATTTATTTATTTATTTATCTATTTATTTATTTATTTCAGGTATTTACTTGTGTGTGTGTGTGTGTGTGTGTGTGTGTGTGTGTGTGTAAGGGTGTGTGAGCACATGAGATGCCAGGGTGCATGTATGAAAGTCAGAGGGCTCTTTTCAGGAATCACTTCTTCCCTATACTACTTAGATCCTGGGGATCGAGGCCATCACCTCGGCAGCAGGTGCCCCTACCTTCTGAGCATCTCACCTCCTCTATACATCACAACTTGTTTCCAGAGACTTCTCGGAAGTCTCTCGAGGACTTAGGATCCTGCTAATAACAACAGTGATAAGGGAAATGGTGTGAATTCTCATAGAGGCTGCGAGGGAAGACAGGGTTTCGATTTTGTTTCTGTTTTCATGCTTTTGAGACAAAGTCATTCCTTGAACTCATAGCTCCCCTGCCTGAGCCTCCTGAGTGATGAGATCAGAGGCAAGCACCACCATGTCTGGATATCATAAGGAAAAGTTTTGATTTTAAAAAAAGTAGTGGAAATTGGCAGTGTATGATTCCATACTTCTCATTCTTAGAAGTCAAATCACAGCTGTGACAGAAAAATAAGGTCCAGTCTGAGGGTAGTGATATAATGCACTGGTGTTGCCTATAGTGTGTTGATCCCTCCACATCTACTCCAGGCCTGCCACGGACTGAAACTTTAACACATTGCACACAGTTTTCCCACACAGAAAAGAGCTGAGAGCCTGACCACAGATGTCCTCCAAGCTCTCCTGCTAGTATTTCCTCCTTCCAGCCTGCCCCGCTTTGCTCTTGCTTTCTGGCTATGATGGAAAGACAATGAAATCCTAAGCTAGTGTGTATCCCCAAAGGAAAACTAATGAATCAAGTTTGTGAAATCAGCATGAAAAAAATAGCAATGTGTTAATTTGGGAAATTCTGCAATTCTTCAAGTGCTGTGGTGACATATGATGGCATAGTAACAGGACCGTGAAGACTCTGAGGCATGTTGCAGTTTCTTTAGAAACTATCTTTGCTAAATCCCAAATGCTTCAACATTGTCTGACATAGAACCCTGACCTGAGAAAGGCACATTGATATCCTGAGGGATGGATATTCCAGGGACAACGCCTGAAGAAGCATCCTGTTGGATAAGCCACACAAAATAGTTACCTCACCAAAGGAGTTGCCTTTCTCCTATTTCTAGAGGCTTAAGTGTCCTTTTCAAGGAGTGTGCACACACAGGTGATAAGCATTTTGATAAATACAAGATGGGGACAAATGGCCCTTCAGTGAAGAACTCAGGATCATCTTTCAGTTTCTCCTTACATACGTTCTCCTACATCAGGAAAAATGTAGAAACTCATTTTGATATCACCTTAATTAAATGTTTTATGTAATATATATAGCGTATGTTTGGATCTAATCTACCCCCATTTTCTCCTCTGCAGTTCCCCCGTGTTCTGTCTCCAATGCTCCCTCCCAACCTCTTTAGTTGCTCTCTTTCCCTGACCCCATCTTTCTCCCTCCCCCCTTCACATCTATTTCTTCCGTTTTTGCATATCCATCATGACCATTTAGTTCTGCCATGTATGTGCACCGGTGGAGGATAATCTATAGAACATAGGCAGCCTTTCAGGGCCTGCATCCCTGGGGGCTGAGTGGGTAGGATAGAGGAGGTGTGTAGAAAATAACAATAATAAACATCTTTGAGAATGCCATACAGAAACCTACTAATGTAGAAACTTTCAAAAAGGCAAGTGGTGGCACATGCCTTTAATCTCAGCATTGGGGAGTCAGAGACAGGTAGACCTCTGTGAGTCTAAGGCCAGCTGGTCTATACAGTTAAGTTTCAGGACAGCCAGAGATACATGGTGATACTTTGACTCAAAATTAATAATAAAGTAAATGAGTATGATTTTAATATATGTTTAATATTTGGGTAGTATTTGGGTAGTTCAACTCACAATGCCCATGCCTATTGATGCTCATAGGAATGTCGGCTATCTGTCCCTCTTCCCAGACCTATGCTTGATTAGGGAAGAGAAAGGCTGCTCATGCTAAACAGATCTCAAGAGGCTCAACTGTGCAGGGCACCCATGTTGTTCAGTACACTAGGGGGAGCCGTATCCACAACAATATGCTCCAGATTCCAAGAGTTTTCCAAGCCTGGCACTTCTCTCATATGGACTGATTTTCCTCTACTCATCAGAGCCTTGTGACCCACAAGGAACCTTGGTTATGGGAATAAAACAGTAACACAGTTTCCCTTGGTCAATTGATTATTAGTCATGTGACCTGTTTTAAGTTTATTGTTATTCTTTTTCCAGAAAACCTTTGTCTTGATGTGCACTAGACCTGTACAAAATTGTGCGTGTCATAAATGTACAGCTACATGTATTTCCATAAGCTGAATGTCATGCTTGTAGAACATTTTTCAGCTCAAGGAGGCAGACCCTGCCAGCATCCAAGATTTCCCCATGCATCTTCCAGGAACTCACACATTTAAAGCCTTTCCTACCCTAACTTCAGGCTTCAAGGATTGGCTTCTCAATTTGTACTGTACATAGTGGGATTGAACGCTAAGCTCAAGGGATCTAAACTTACTATTTATTTAAAACTAATTGTTACCATGTTACCTATCCTGGGAATGTTGTATAGTATATTCACAACATGATTGAAATTCTATAAGCTTATTTTGTTTTTGTTTTTGTTAGTTTGTTTGGGGGGGTTAGTTTTTGTTTTGTTTGGGGGTTTTTTGTTTTTGTTTTTGTTTTTTAAGACAGGATTTCTCTGTAACTTTTGAAGCCTATCCTGGAACTTGCTCTGTAGGAGCAGGCTGTCCTCAAACTCATAGAGTTCCGCCTGCCTCTGTCTCCCAAGTGCTGGAATTGAAGGCATGCACCAGCACTGTCCAGCTCTAACTTGGCCCTTGAGTGGTGACTTCTTCCCAGGCCCTATCAATATTGCAGCTATAAAAGTAAATAATACAATGAAAAAAATCAAGATTTGCATAAGAACATCAAAAAATCTGTGTATAAACTAAAAACAGAGCCTCAGATAACTCTCCATGTACAGTTTTTAAGGTACAAAATGTGCAAAGTGGTTAAATATGATGTCCAAGACCTCAATAAAGAAACAACTTCTGTGGGGTTTGAGCTGTACCCCAATGGAATAGCTGGGTGATATGAAGGTGGATCCAAAACAGCACTTAGTGCAGATCTGGGTAATTGATGTTTGGAAAATAGGGAAAAGGCTCCAGAACCCCCCAAATGGCCTGGAGGAATGCAGAAATAAGCATGCTCAGAAACAGTGATACATTTAATAGTTTTTCATATTGTAGTTGACCTCCAACCATAAAATTATTTTGTTGCTACTTCATAACTATAATTTGTTGTTGTTATGAATAATAATGTAAATATCTGATATACAGGATATATGATACTTGACCCCAGTGGGTCGAGGCCGTCAGGTTGAGAACCCCTTCTCAAGAGGCTTGTGAGTGTCAAAGTCTGCCTTTATTTTTCACTGTTTATAAGAAAGAAGCCAAAATTGTACCTAATTGCTAAGAATTTGAGGGAATATATTTATTTTAATCCACAGGCAATGAGGATCCTTTGGACATTTCAGAAAAAGAAAGTCACCTAAAGCAACTGCTTTTCCATTCTCCAAGTTAATTAATAGGTTAGCTGTCTGCCCTGTCTTCCTGGCCCCTATTTTTGGGGGGTTCTGTATCCTAAGAGGCTGATTCCCAAGTATCATGCCCCTTAGGCTCTTTACTATTGCCTTTCATCTGGGTTTGCCACTTAGAAAATGAACCTATTTGAGTGAAGTCTGTCTCCTGCAATCTTAAGGACCGAAGGAGTTCAAAGGCCCTATACAGCTGAGCAAAGACAGAAGCCAGAAACCGAGGCTGCTGCATGACAGATTTCATTAGTGGGAAAGTGTTCCTTGCACACTTACTTATTGGTGTAAAAACATTAACTCAGTATTCCCAGCTGGAGAAGCCATATACAGGAAATACATGAGTGTGAGAGAGAACTCGTGGTGGGTTGTGTGAATGAGTTGAGCTAGAATCACGTGATTTCTCCTCCCTCCTCCTTTTCATAGTCCTGGGTGGTAGGCAGGGCTCCCAGTGACCATCATCGACCTCCATGGCCATAAGCAGCTAGGACTGGGGCCAATTCTCCTCTGTGTAGCCCCTGAGGACTATAAACATCTAATATTTTCTACATGCACCATGACATAGTGGGGGTGTGTGGAGAATCTTGGCTCTAATTTTCTCTACCTCAAATGCACAGAGTTTCTTTGTTTTGATTTTTCTCCTCTTAACACATGTCTTTCCTGGCCATCTAACTTCTTTTCTCTTACACAAATCACTACTTGACTTCAGACAAGCATGTCTGGACAGCAGTGCACTGACTCACCAAAACAAAGTGATTTATTTAATTGCCATGGCAAAGAAGAAGGGTCAATAGTAGATCTTCTCACAGCGCTGCAGATCGACCAGGGTGGAACTCACCTAAGAGTAAACGTGTGACTTCAGCATCCCAAGGGCCAGCCTCAAGCCCTCTGTAACTAACTAGTCTCAGAACTACATCCTAGGAAAAGTAGGCATCAGACACATCTCACTATCCTTGTGCACAGCCATTAACTTGTACACCATTCTCTTGCTAACACCATTAAATGGTTATGAGGCTTCCAGAGTTATAAATGTACTAGTTGGTGGTTAAATCTTGTTGATGTCAAACATCAATCAATGTCTAGTCTTCATATACAAGGAGTTTTCAATGTAATGTGTAGCATTGAAAGGTGCTCAGTTTTAAATAGCTTTGAAATTATATTTCAGAATTTGTTGAAAATACAAAGGTTATACTGAATTGGATAGCTTAAGAATATGAAGTAAAATTACGTTCAACATTGTTGTACATTTGAATAGCACCATATCATGTTTGAAAATGTTGTCATGAATGTTTTATCAGACTCAGATATAGTCAGATGTAGATTAAGAAACCAGAGCTCAGAGAGACAGAAAGATTTGTACTGTCACATGGTCACATAGTTATAGAATTGGTTCTAGAAGCCTCCCGTCTAAAAATACCCTGTTTACTATTCTTTTGTCTGAATTATGCTGCTGTAGCCAATGTATAGGAAGTTATTTACATTTTTTTTGTTTTTCAGTCATGGGATATAACATCAGACTTCACTAGCAAGCTGACAGCAATGCAGCCTTTGAACTCTTGGCCAAGGAATCAGCAAGTCAAACAAAGGCAGAGCCCAGTGTTCAGTCCTCGGCCCTGCCACAAAGCATAATTATCATGACACAGAGACTTATTAATTATGAATGCTCAGCCTTAGCTTATGCTTGTTTCTAGCTGGCTGTCCCAAGGCTCGTTTACCTCCTCTACACACTGTCCATCCTGCTTTCCTACTTCCTCTGTGGCTGGCTGACTCCTGGGTGTCTGGACCCTCCACCCACATTGTGAAATAATCTCTTTGTATACTGTGAAGATGTGTCTTTTTCAAGGTGACTTCTGATTGGTTTAATAAAGAGCTGAATGGCCAATAGTTAGGCAGGAAGAGGTTAGGAAGGACTTTAGGGAGGGTCGGGGGGAAGAGAGGAAGAGGAGATGAATCTAGGTATGGGAAAGATGCCAGAGAACATGAAGACAAAACAGGAGATGCAAAATGGAAGAGAGACAAAAAGCCACAAGACAAAACATAGATTAATGGGTTAAATTAAGTTATAAGAGCTAATGTGACAAGGCCAAGCTGTAGACTGTGCTTGTATTATTAATAATAAGTCTCCATGTTGATTTTCATGTGAGCGGGCAGACCAAAGAAAAATCCATCTACACACACAATACCCCCCCCACACACACACACACACACTGGCTTCCCTCTCCTCTCTGTCCTTCAGCCCCACCTGTCCCTCTCCTGCCTGGCTATTGGCCATCCCGCTTTTTATCAGACCAATCAAATGTCTTAGGCAGGCAAGGTAAAACAGGAACACATCCTTACATAGTTAAACAAAAGCAGCATAAACAAACACAACACAACTTTACATAGTTAAACAAAAATTCTATTCCACAACAAACAATAACTCAGCTGGGCGGTCATGGTGTACTTCTTTAATCCCAGTACTTGGGAGACAGAGGCAGGCAGATCTCTGTGAGTTCAAGGACAGCCAGGGCTACACAGTGAAACCCTGCCTCAAAAGAACAAAACAAAACAAAACCAAAAAACAATTCCTTATTTGGGATTTTTTTTTATTTTAAAAATTTAATTGCAGTTAGCAACCTAGCCTGGGAAGATGTCCTGGACTAAGGTCAACATTTCACCTGGTTTGACTTGTGCACATTCTTACCATTGTATTAGAATGCTTCTTAGTCTTGAGGAAGTAAAGGAGAAAATATCAGTATGTCTGGATTAAGACAAAAAGTTGAAAAGTGTTCCCTTTTTCAAGTCTTTGAAGATCAATGTGAAATGCCTGGGGTCAGGGTGCTAGGTGAAGAAGAGAGAAAAAAGATATCAGGATTGACCTGTACCCCAGTTACCTCCTCCCCACCAGCAACATTCAGTTCAATGCTGGATTTCCAGACATCTCATTGTGGTGATGATCAGGTGAGATAAATGAATGAAGAAAAGAAAAGAAAGGAAAAAAGAAGAGTAAAAGGACCATGATTGCTTCCATGCTGGGACAAAGATTGTTCATTAAAGATACATGGGAGAACATAGTCATAGGCAGGGATCTGGATATCTGGGAGAGTCCAGAGTGAGCTGGGCCATGTAGGAGACGGATAGGGAAGGGAAACACTCTGTGGCCCCAAAATACAAAAAGAGTGGGCATCCAAAATGGCTGGATTATATAGGGAAGAGCAACCCAACCCCCTGGACTGGAGAGTTCAGAGTAAGAGTCATGGTATGCACTGTAGTAAGTAGATACTGGGGAATCCAGGGAGAATCTGGCAGCTAGGCTTTGATATGTTAAAAAGACACCTCAGCAGTTTGCCCTGGTTTTGAAACCTAACAATAAGCACAGTATGAATTCAGTAGGTTTTTTTTTTTTTCCCTTGGGGTTGTTGGGCTGTTTACCTCACTGGTCAGGCTAACCCAGAAAGAAGAGGGCAGGGCTAAGGCTCACTTCCTTCACATAGAACCTTAGGTCCTTGGATTCACAAACACTCCTGACTGCAGGGAACACAGTCTTTTCCCTGCAAACTCTTTTCTCTTGCTTCTTAAAATATCATAAAAATACATAAAATAGCATACATAAAAACTCTTCAGATTGTAGATGAATTTAGTTTATTTTATCGACTTGCAACCTGCCTGCCAGAAATGAAAATATCTAAAGAGATATTTGTGTCTCTCAATCAGACTGGAAGCAAAACAACAGACCCCAAAGAAATGAAAGTTTCCTCAGGCATCCCATTCTGGACAAAGGACAAGACCCAGCCACTCAGGGAGCTTGCTTCTGGAAAGAGATTTCACACAATTAGTTCTAACAATTAGTGTTAAGATTTTGTTCTAGCCTCTGAAGTCACACCAGGCCCAGAGTTCTGACTGTCAAGCCCCATTTAAGAAGAATTCCCATTGCCAGACACACACTCTCTCTCTCTCTCTCTCTCTTGCTTCTTCCTTCCCAGGAAAGCTCTCTATCCCTTTTTCTTCCCTCCCTTTTCTCTTCTCTCTTTCCTTTTCTTCTTTCTATATTTTGTTATAATAATAAGGTCCTTCTACATGAAAGCAGTCTAAGTGTCTCCTGCCACTACCTCCCACCAGGTCTCCCACATCCATGGGGCATGAGGTCTCTCTATTCATAGACATCTGCCAGCTAAACCGGTAAACGTGTTATCGTATCATATGAGGTCAAACGTGATCCTAACAGACCTCCTTGAAGGCTGATACTGAAGCTTGGACCAGGATGATGTAGATGCACATATCTTTTGTCGGGTCCAAAGGAAGCCCAATTCCCCAAACTCGGAAAAGCAGTCCATATATCCAGAAACGAGCTCAAGCTGAATTATAGAATTTCTGGTGGCTAGATAGATGCCTGCATTCCTCAAGAACTTGTGATATTGTTTCCCATCTGCCAAAAAGAGGCCTTTCTCTCAACTCTGGCAGAAGTACAAATGGCCACCTGTGGTTGCATATCAAAGCACATGCCAGCCTCCTGGTCTCCTCAGTATCACAAGTACCTATTACACATTTCAAAGTCCATAATGGTGACATGTTGTATATTTAATAAAGCTTGTCTAAACATCAGAGGACAGAGCCAAGCCAATGAAACTCAGGAAGTGGTGACCTGAAACTTTCAGCCTTACATTTAGAGGAAGAGATTCTCTAGATCTCTGTGAGTTCAAGGCTAAACAGAGCCAGGTTGTCTTGGCGTACACCTTTAATGCTAGCACTAGGAAAACTGAAGGAGAAAGTGAGACAACTGGCAGACAAAGAGGAGTCGGGAGTTCTTCCCTTGACCTACACTCCATTTCCACTGAGGACTCAGAAGCACTCAGTCTGAGGATTTGTGGAGACAGGATCTATCCTTTTTGGCATGAGGAGTTGACTAGGTGAGAACTGGATGAGGCTTGTTCCTCTGTCTCTCTGATATTTCAACTTTTCCCCAATATCTGGCTGTGGGATTTTATTAATAATACCAAGTAGAATTCATGCAATCCACACCAGCCCTTCTTACTTCCCCAGGCTTCCCTCCTCCCAGATAATGGTCTATTCTTTTTATAATGACTAGCTTTTGCCCTTTGCTCCTGCTCTTCTCTAAAATGGGCATTTCCTGTCCTGACTACCTAGTCTCAAATAAACACACAGAGACATATATGAATTATAAATGCTTGGCCATTAGCTCAGGCTTATTACTAACATTTTAAGTTAACCCATATTCCATATTTATGCCCTGCCACATGGTGGTTCCTTTATTAGAATGGCATATTCATCTCCTGCTCTCTCTGCATCTGGCTGGCTCTGGACTCTGCCCTTCTCCTTCCCATCATCCTTAGTTTGATTGCCCTGCCTATGCTTCCTGCCTGGCTACTGGCCAATCAGTTTTATTAAACCACTTAGAGTGACAATTCTTTACAATGTACAAGAAGATTATTTCAGAGCAGTAATTATTATTACTCACTATACTTTACCTATTCTCTGCATCTCTCCCAGATGCCTCCAGCTGTTCTCTACCTGCCTACCTATCTATCTATTGATCTATCTATCTATCTACCTACTTATCTACCTACCTACTGTGTTATAATTAAATTCACTAAAATAAAATCTAAGCAGCTTTATTTCCTCATGTTGTAGATAGAACTAGATTTGAAGCTGCAGTTTTTCACTTGGATGGATTACATTTCTGTTAATAGGGTCATTATTGAGAAGATCCCTCTGGGATCAGGATGATGGCCCCGTTGGTGAAGTGTTTTCTTTGCAAGTGTCACAACTTGTGTTTGATCCCTTCCCTTGAACTCACTTCACAAAGCAAAATAAAATCACTAGATATGGTTGTGCACGTTTGTAAGCCCACTGCTGGGCTGTGGAGGTAAAGATAGTCAGAACCCTGGATGTCATTAGTTACCCAACCTTAACTGCTTGGCAAGCCCCAGGCCAGTGAAAGACTCTGCCTAAAAATATATAAATCAATAAAATAAAGGGTATAGCACTTAAGGAATGACATCTAATGTTGTTCTCATGCCTACACACAGAAAGACAGACATTATGTGACCAGCATGTGAAAATGAACCACAGGACCCATTTTAAGAGTTCATTAAGGGGATAAGAGGACATGGGGTAGTGAGCAGGTCCCACCGAAAGAGTTGTGCTGGAGAGAGAGGGCATGGGAACAGGTAGAATCTGCTTTTAAAGGTGGCCTTGCACATGCATAGAGAGGGCTTATGTGGTCTCGCTTAAGTAGTCATACATGCATATGGATGACGCGCCACGATGCGCATGCGCAGGATGTAAGACTCTGAAATGACTAGGTATTTTTCCTGACTGATGGGGGCCATAAGACCCACCTGGGTTGCACTGCATTCTGCCTGAGTGCTAACAGGCATGTAGATTCTTGGAAGTATCAGAATTCCAGAACGTCCTAACACGTTCCTTCTGGAGTCTCACTATTTTAAATATTCCTAGACTAATTAAATCTCAGTACTCATGACTACATTGACTTTGAAGAACACAAACACATATAGAGTTGTTTCTTTTGCATACTATCTCTATCAGTTCGCCAAGGTTTCAGCAAAGTTTAGATACCTTCAGTTGCCCAATCAGTGCAGGGATTGCTCTCTCATTCATTGAGTTAGAAAAAAGCATACATATCCTTCATAACCTTGTAAATGTGTTATCCTGTGCATCACATTCATAAGTGAGAGAAGCAATTTAATTTTTATAGTCATAACCTTAGCTTGAACAATCCTGGTATTGTCTGTTTCTTCTGCAGCCAAGATGAGCTCCGCCTCCTTAACAGATGGGGTGAGCAGAAGGTCTGGACCACTCATCATCACTTGTCCACTTTTGTGTTCTTCTCCAGCCCTTCATAAGTCCAGACACACAGAGACACAATTATGACTTTTATAACCAGGAAGTACTGGTAATTGCATGTATTTCAAAACTAGGGTCATGCTTTATTCTTGAATTTTCTTAACTGTGTACTTGGTCCATGTGCCAGAAATCAGACTCTTAACTAGTTCAGACAAAATGACAAAGCAAACAAAACAAAAACTGTTAAAAGAGCATAAGGCTTCTATAACATGAAGATTCAGAATTCACAAAGGACACCAGTTCTACTAGTCTCAAAGGTACTGTAGCCAGGGACCCAATAGCCACCTGCATTTTTCTACATCCTGTAGGTAAGCAGAAAAATGTCCCCCACAATGC
Organism: Sigmodon hispidus; assembly: GCA_004025045.1. Classification (NCBI taxonomy): domain Eukaryota; kingdom Metazoa; phylum Chordata; class Mammalia; order Rodentia; family Cricetidae; genus Sigmodon; species Sigmodon hispidus. The sequence goes on from PVIH01001054.1 coordinate 39,147, forward strand.
CAAATGCTCTTACTCTGTCCCCCCAAAAGAGCTAGATCCTTGCTAGCCATTGTTCACACAGCCTTCAGAAAAGACACTGGGTTTAGCTGGAGCCAGGACCCCACATCTGAACCAATCAGAAGGCCAGAAGGAAAATTCCCATGATCCCAGAGGCAAGTAAGCAATCTGTACCCAGCAGCCCCTCAACGCTTGCTTGTGTCTTTTTAGATTTGCTTTTGATAGCTCTGTCCTCTATTTTGAAGATCTGTTATAAGTGTAACTGCTTCAGTGAGAATAAACTAGAGAAAAATATAATTAAATTGAAAAATATCAAAATTAATAGAAAATTTAAATCTACAATCTCACCGATATTACATAAGCATTTAAATTGTGTATTTAAAATATATGCTTAATATCATCTTGTACTAACTAATCCTGTTAGATTAGAGGATCTATGACATACCAGAACATATATGGAATTCTTGAATTTGCATTCTAAATCCTATAGGTATAAGTACCTAGGCATGTTATTTCTCCTTGGAGGAGGCTTACATCTTCACCATACTCTCTAAGCGTCTGTTATAAAGAAAAAGCACAGGAGCTTCTGCATTCATCGATTCGTTGGCCCTGAACATTAATATTCTCCACTAGTCTCAAGCTCATGACATGGGCAAACTGTAACCTGTAAATGCATGAATCTAAACCACAATTCTTCAAGCCAGACCTTCTCCTCACAGGGGAGTCTTGCTGGTGCCCGTCTCCGTAACCCTCTCAGGATGACTAACTCCTGTGAACCTGTTAAAACAGCTTATTTTAAAGAACTGTGGGAGTTAACAGTTGAAGGAGGCTGTGGGGGTGGGGTGGGGGGGAATGGGACATGCTCAGAAGAGGAAAGGCTGGAGCCAGGCTTGGATATGGATGCTGACTCTGAGGCCACCTTAGAGCTGACTAAACCGGTTTGGCCTAAAGCTACTCACTGCCTGAAACACCAGGATCCCTGGACACTGACAGAGCTTAGAACACTGATCTCCAGGGGAGGTCATTCCAGATAATCTCATTCTAAGCATGGGTTTTTCTTTTCTCCTTCCCCCCCCCTTCAATTGATTAACAGTATCAGACATATAAATTAAATATCAACAGTTATTGAAGTCACTCTTTCCTGACACCATTGTGCTATTTCAGAGTCTGCTCTGTCTGAATCATTTGGTGGTGGCCAACTTTGATTTTTGTGTGTAGCTTAGCCTGCTTTGCTCAGACTCTTGGACATCATATTCCCTGTCCCCAGGAACACACTTAAATCTTAACTATTACTTCCCATTTCGGCATTCCACTGGGAAGGCTTTTCACTCTGAGCAGAGAACAAAGCGTATGACTCACACTGGCCTTGGATCTATCCTTTGGGTTAGCCCAGGAGTCAAGCTGACAGTGGACAACCCACCCACCACCTTCGAGGCACTCTTCAATCAATAGAAAACTGCATATGTGTCCTACCTGCCTCTTAAAAGGTCTCAATTCATTCTGTTCTGTTCTCTGATTTACTACACTATTCATGGTCCTTAGAAACAAAAAGTTCTATCTTCGTTATTAAATCATCAGAAGTGTCTCAACTTTAAACTCAGCTCCTGGCGTTTCTTTGTTCCTGTTCAGCATCCATGCAAAACACAGCACTCACAGCAGAGGGGACGATATATAATTTGTTTGAAGCCAAATGTGACTTCTTGTGATCTGGTAACACAAATTCAGGTTGCCCTGAACAACATGTACCAACGTGAAAGCAGTTTCATGAACTTCTGTAATGATAGAACAAAAGAAAGTCATAAATCAAGGTGTTTTTCAATGACATTGATGGGAACACTCGGTACGCAAGAGATTATAGCATAGTGGGGAAGCGCTGTTAGAGATTGTAGGCTTTGTCTGTTGATACACTTAGCTTGGGGTTTGCTGACTGTCTCGCGCCACCTCGCCAGCAAGGAACACGCAACACCGGATCCTTCCCTTTGCAGTTTATTCGGGCCTTTAATTATCTTATTGTCTCTCACTCACTCACTCACTCTCACTCTCAGACGTATGACGAACGACCCCGGGGGGGGGGGGGGGGGGGGGGGGGGGGGGGGGGGGGGGGGGGGGAGTCTGCTCGTGGCTAAATACCCTCTGGGCTTCCAATCCTGGTAAGCCACGTAGACATTGCCCATAGGTCCCCAGGCGCCGGAAACAAGCCACCATCCTCGCCTACAGCCAAAAGGTGGAAGGCGGAAACCAGCGCCACCTTTAGGGCGTGGTACAACGCAGCTCCCTACAGCTGACCACAATGGTAAATAAGCTATTACATTCTGGAGGTTTTGCCTCCAGAATGTAAAGATGTTAGTTCCCACTCAGAAGTCGGCAACAAACAGCTATTAAGGAAACTCTTGATAATTTGGTTGTAGCTTAGCAATGTTCTATGCAGTCAGTCTATCAGAATCTCCACCAATGGGAAAAAAACTGAGAAGTCTTTAATTCCATAAACTAATTGCTTATATTGTTACAAACTCTTTTATGTTTTCATCATTAATATATTTTGATATAATGCCAATGGATTACAAACTAATTTTAAATGACAATTTTTGGGGATTATTGGAATGCCATACACAGTAATAATAAATAAAATAGTTTGTGTTTGAGTGATCACATATGAATGCACATGTGGATGAGTACTTATGCATGAACTAGTCAGAAACTGATGCCAGGTGTCTTCCTTGATCACCCTATACCTTATACATTGAACAAGAGCTCACTAATTTGGCTAGTCTAACTCACTAGCTTGCCCTGAGGATTCTGTTCCCATCTTCCAATGTCAGGATTACAGGAGGACCTCCATGCCCACCCAGCATTAACACAGATGTTGGAGAGCTCAAGTCTGGTCCTCATGCTTGGGTGGCAAGTGGTCCTTCTCCCCAGGTCTTATCTAGACTTTTTAATTCAAGGATTTAATAATATAGTAGCAACAACCGCATGATGTCTATGTTTTCATTGAAGTGACAGGTCCCCATTCTCTTCTCCCTTTTGGAGACTGAGAAAAATAAATACCCTTGACAAAATTTTGTGGCATCTATGTTAACAATCAGAGTGGCTACCGAGGAATGTATGGGCTCTTGCTTGGTCAGCAAGCAGTAAGATGGGTCCCAAGTAACACTTTGCACTGAATTCACACCACCCCGCTTCCAGGGAAACACATCTGCATGTCAGAGTTTCAGTTGCTGCCATCCAAGTCTGTTTTGAGCTGTTTTGGGATCCCATCTATTTCTAGATTCAGAAAATGGATTCAAGGAGCAAAAAGAGTTAAAACCAAACCAAGGCTGGCCAGAAGTGATGCTTTAAGTCACTAAGGTAAATGGTGCCTTTTAGACGTTTTCAGACCTTTTCACACTTGAATAGGGAAAAGCAATCAAAGTAATGGTCTCCTTACAGAGAAAGGGCATAAGAAACAGTGCTGGTCTCAGTTTGGAAACCCAAGAACCCTAAGATCTTACTCCAGGACTTTGTTTTGTCTTCAGGGAAAAGCTAGTCAGATGGTATTTTGAATACCCAAAGTGAGTTCAGTTGTCTGGATGAAGACTAGATTAGTTAGCTATGCGCATGTGCACACAAGCACACACATACACCATTTGTATTTGAGTTTATTGAGTACAGCACCCAGAAGCCTGTCTCCTAGCTTTTGCCAAGATATGACTGTCTACCTGCCATTTGCCCCCTGGTTTTCTACCACAGTCAGGTGGTAAATATAAAAACACACAGCTCAGTCAAATCAGGCCCTCCCAGGAAACCCCATTTGACTCCTCTGCCTGGTTCCCACAGCAGAGACCAGGAATCTGCATCCACTTAGCAGAGGCCTCTGTCTGTGTCTGCCTGCTGCAGTCACCACCTTGAACATACATGTGACTGCTACCTGTCCCTTAATCACCTCTGTGAGGGCAGCTCCAGTTACTGGTGAGGGCTGGATCTGTCGGTCCTACCAGACACTCAGAATGAACAAGAGAGAAGAGGGGAAGGGAGCCGGTGGAGGACACAGCCTGGGAAGGAGCTGGGAGGTCACTGGGAGATGTAGAGAAGAAAGGTGTCAGGACCCGAGAGGCGGCTCACTCAGTGAAGTGATTTCCCCAAGAGTCCCAGGCTGTGGGTTCAATCCTCGAAACCCTCCTAAAATGATGATGGAGAACTGACTCAATCACTATGAAGCTGCATTCCCCCAGCAGGGGATGTGATTGATTCCCAGGACCACATGTTACAGATAACTCACAACTGCCTACAACTTCAGCTCCAGCAACTCCCTCTTCCGGACTCGAAGGGCACGAGCATTCATGTACACATATACATAGTATTTTAAAATAATAAAAATAAGTACTTTTTAAAAATACTAGAAGTATGGGGGGTGCCAACTGCTAACATGACAGCTCCATGGCATGGTTAAACATGTTGGATGATATTTTGTTTGTGCTCTAACAAATAAAGCTTGCCTAGAAATCAGAGGGTAGAGCTAGCCACTAGTTAACCATAGAGGCCAAGCAGTGGTGGCCCACACCTTTAATCCCAGCACTTGGGAGGAGGAAGCAGGAAGATCAGGAGTTCAAAGCCACCCTGGGCTACATAAGATTGAATCAGTCTAAAAGAGAAACAGAGCTGGGTGATGGTGGCTGAGGGCTTTAATCCCAGCACTTGGGAGGTGGAGACAGAAGGTGATATGGCTGGGCAGAGAGAGGAATATAAGGAGGAAGAACACTGGAGCTCACCCCGCCATTCGGTTTAGATAAGACTTCTGGTGGCTGCTGCTCTGCTTCTCTGAACTTTCAGCTTTCACCCTGACTTTGGGTTTTTATTGATTAAGACTAATTAGGATCACATCTCATAAGGGGATAGTCTTTATTGTAAATATAGGAGAGAGAGGGAGGGGGAGGGAGGGAGGGAGAAGAGCCAGAGGTATCTGGAAGAGTCAGAGAATAGAGATAAAGAAGTAAACTGAACATGGTCAGCAGATTAAACACGGCAAGGGCTACCTGGGCAAGAGGGGAGAAGCAGGAGATCAAGAATAGAGAGAGCATAGTGAGAACCCTGAGCAGTGGGAGTAACTGGGTTACAAGGACAGTGATTAGCTGGAGGCGGGGAGGAAGAGACTGGTATAGGGGTTTTGCAATATATACCAAGTACTTGTGAGTAAGGACTAGGTGGGGCGCTGAAGGCCAGTATGGACTTCGATGTCCTGGTAGCTGCCACACGCAAATGTTAATGGAAGATTCGTATGTCCCTTTTGCCAGGCATAAGGAAAATGACTCTTTAGGGTAGATGGGAGCCAGCTTTGCAAGTCCCTGAGAAATGCTGGCTTTTATCTAACCATCAAAAATACTTCTAGAGTTGAGGTTGAGCACATCTCTGGATATTTGAGTTTGAGGAACTGAGTTTTCTCTAGGTGTCTGACACCGGGTACCACGCAAGTGTTTATAATCCCAGTGCTGGAGGAACAGAGACAGGAGTGTCTCTGGGACTTGCTTGCTGGCCATCCAGCCTCTCATGGTCGCAGACCAATGAGAACCTTGCCTCAGAAAGAAAAGAAACAGAGAGAAAGGTGATGGCCATTATGCCTGCCAATCTGAGTTTGAGCCCAGAACCCATGGTGAAAGAGAACTGACCTCCAAAAGTTGTCCTTTGCCCTCCTGAAGCACCACATCATAGGGATGTGCTCCAATATCCCAGGTACACATCATCATAATAAAAAAGTAAAATCTGATCTTGAAAATGTGGCTAACACTGGAGGAATAATAGTTATCCTCTAGCCTCCACATAAAGACACATACACACTGACTCATGAACACAAACACTGCTTGTGCAACTTCCTATTGAAAAACCAATCTGTGTAATAGTAACTTCACTGCTTGATATGTCTCTCCTTCTATATGGATTTTAGTTATATCTTTGTCATATTGGCTCCATTTACCCAATATGCATTTTTATCACACTTGATTCATTTTTATCTGAATAATAATACAACAATATACCCTTAAGGCTTAGAAAAAGCTTCAGTAATCACCCTGGGCCATATCAATATATGCTAATATCAATAAAAAGTAATGTTATGATATAAATTAAAACCATTAGCACTTGGAAATATAAATAAACTTATTCTTTTATTTATTTTTGGTGTGTAACATTGCAAAATATATAAAGTTGTGTTTAAGTAGAACTGATTCCTCCCCCCAAAATATTTCCCCTGCAATGAAACAGCCAGGAAAAAATGGAATATATTCCAAGATGTATGTTTGAGAATGCCAATGTGAAACGAAAAAAAAAAAAAAAAAACCACAATTTTCCCTTGGCAACCTCAAAGCCTCCAAATCCAAAGATACCTCCCGGTGCTGGGCTATGTAGAGAACAGGAAATAACTCAGCTGGTGACTTGCTTGAGGCAAAAGTGTGAGGGTCTGAGTTCAGTCCTCCAGAACTTCATGTTTTGAAAGAGCAAGGCACACTTATAACCCAAGCACTGGGGAAGCAGAGATAGGCAGCTTGGAGGGTTCCTGGCTAGACAGTCCAATCTAGCCAGGATACTGAGAACCTGTCTCACTTAACAAGGTGGGGCTGGTCAGGTGATTCACCAGGCCAAGGTGCTTGCACGAAAGCCTGAGAATCCGGGTTAGAGTCTCATATCTACATGGTAGTGGAAGAGAATCTAGTCCCTAGAATTGTCCTCTGACCTCCACATGATGACATGGCATGTGCACAACTGCATTCATACATATACACAGACAGTAATGAAATAATACAGTGTTTATTAATGTTTAACACACGGTGGACACAGCTGGAGGGATGACACTCAAGCTTTATTTCTAGCATCTACACACACACATCACACACACACACACACACACACACACACACACACACACACACACTATGTGGCCATCTCTGGAAAACCATCACTGATAGGTCATGACACTCCAGGGACATTTATATTTTATTTAAATGCCTTAACAATTCAAAAAGAAAAAAAAATGTGAAGGGGGAAAAGCGTGCACCAGGGGAATCTTCCTCTGAGAGAACCAAGCAGGTAGGTCTCATAAATCACAGGTCTCCCTGCTCTGCGGTGCGTGGGATGATTTACTGAGGCTGTAAAGGAAATTAAAGGACCTAGTTGAGAGTCAGTGTGGACTTGTAGAAGTGTGGTGGTGCAGACACAAAGCTGTGTTTGGAACAGAGTTCACAGTTGCCTTCCACCCAGGGGGTGATCGGTGATGCTCTCCTCAAGAATCAGGAGTCATCAGGTACCCTTGTTACATGGCTGGTAGACCGAATGTCGTTATCAAGGAGAGGCAGCTAATTACAGCTTTCTGCCATTCACCTGGCTTCCTTTGGGTTTACGAGGGTAGAGGCACTTCCTTCTGTGTACGTAATACTCAGTAAAAACGCCGAGAGATACCTTTGGGCTTCGACATTCAAAGAAAACCAGCACAGATAAAGTAAATATATGCAATTTTCAGTTAGCGCATTTTTCCAATGCAAGAAACGGAACTCAGCGTGGACACGGTGGACACAGTGCACCCTGGCAGAAGTGTGCAGAAGGAAGACAGGGTGTCCAGGTTAGGAGGAGATGCCTTCTCTATGAAGTCTCAGGACATTCCCTGTCAAACTGAAATGGACGGTATCAAGTTGTGGATTCTAGTAAGGCAGAAGTTTGGCATGTTACCCATGGTACAGATTTCAGCACTGGGTTCTTCTTAAGCTCTGGTGAGAGAGTGTCTACAGAACAGAGGGTCAGGACTCTAAGACTTATGAACGAAGAAAAAAATCTTAATGAAGGGGAGAGGGAATATGCTCAAAGTACAATGTATGTGTTTAAAAATAGCTTAATGTGGGACTGGGAGGTGACTAGAGAGATAGGGCAGCGTTTAGGAGCACTGGTTACTCTTCCAGAGGACCCGGGGTTCAATTCCCAGCACCCACATGGCAGCTCACAACTATAACTCCAGTTTCAGATCTAATACTTTCACAGCAATTCACATAAAATAAAGTTAAATTTTTAAAAAAGAAAATAGCTTAATAAATTAATTTTTAAAAGTTTTAATGAAAACAGTGAAGAACAGGGGCTTTGTGGAAACACAGATTTTAATGCCAGCTCCACTGCCCATTATCCATGACAGGCTCCTTCACGTCCTGAAGCTTGAAGGGTAACTGGGAGTCAGACACGAGCCAGGCATGGGGCTTGTAAGCGTGAGCAGTCTTCTTTACCTCCAGGTCCAAGGCTGTCTGCGCGGGTAGAGCTGATGCTATTGAGGACAGACAGAGATTATTTCAACATTCCCACCACCCCAAAAAAGGCTGCCCCTCTTTTCAATCCCAAATCTCCTGTGCCTGGTCTAGTGTTGTGGGATCTGGCCTTCCTCTTAAGGAGTCACATACAAGCCTGATATTACCCAACCAGAGATGGAAGAGCCGGGTTAAGTGGGAGAGGGCCTTGGGGTCCTGCCCACCTTGGAATTCTCTAAGTATAGTGCTAGAAGCCCTGTGAACCTGCCAGGAATCCTGTCATTTTGATTTAAAATGATTTGTTTGTTGGTCATAAGGACAGATGCAGTGAGTGATGCCAGAAAGCCAGAGGATTTGGCCACAACTGGCTCTTATGTACTCTAGGCCTTTTTAGTTCAAGATTTATGTCGGGTGCAATGTGTGACTGTAGAATGTAAAGAGAGTTAGACTTGATCACACTGCTGTCTGCCTCCCTCCTGCAGGCGGGTGATATACGGCTCTTCCAGGAGAGGCCTAGACTCAGGGCTTGAGAAGCAGATGCTCAGCTAGAGACAGAATGATTTAGTCTCCTCCTGGAGGCCTGCAGAAGCACCAGTCCGAATGTAAGTTTCCTCAGAATCAGATTTGAACTCTGGATGGGCCTCATTCGAAGGGAAAGTGGTAAGAACAAAGGGTCTTCTCTGGGGCTCTATGAAGCTGCCTGGACTGTCTGTCTGTAAACCTAGACTCTGTGCTTTTACAGTTCAAATATCTATGCCTTAGTTTCCCTCTGATAATTCTACTCTTTCTCTCTGATAAGACTTCAGATCAAAAACTATATAAGTTTGAAAAGTTCACAACTTTTATACAATGCGGTATAAGTTTAATTATAGTGATTTTCATGGATTTTCAGGGTATTTGTTTTGTTTTGTTTTACCCAGGGCCTCATTATGTATCCCTGGCTGGAACTCACTATGTAGCCCAGGCTAGCATCACACTCACAAAGATTCACCTGCCTTTGCCTTCTGAGCTCTGGGATTAAAGATTCGCATCAGCATACCCAGCAGTTTATTCTTTCTTTAAAGGTCTAAAGTTTAAATGAGAACACTAAGTGAAATAAAAGCTTGTCCATATCATTGAGAGCTCCCTAAGACCTTGATTTTTGGCCATAGCATCCCCAGAAACCTTACTGGGTCTCTGGCCGCTCAGAAAATCAGGCAACTAAGACTCCAACCACCATCACCCCAAATCCAGTTCTAACCAGTTGCATCTGCCAGCCCTTGGGTCTGGAGAGGCATATCCTCTTGTGTCCTCTTGATCCCCACCCTGTCTTCTGAGGAACATCTTTCTGTTGCAACTGGCTGATACCGAAAGGTGTCACTCAACTCAAGAAGGATTTCCCAGGCATTTTTTTCCCCACAACTGAAAACAGATGCCTCCTCAAGGAGTGCTTAGGTACCAGTTATTACGGTAATACCACTAGGCATAATATTGCCACCAACTGTGATGTGAATAAGCTTGTGGATCTCAAATGTGCATATTCACACGTCACCGCCAGCAGCAGCAATGGTTTCACCTGATGTCTCGTTAGAGAAAAAAGTGCAGAGGCCTAGTGCTGAGTCAATAGCCAGGAGGGCAAGCCAGGAACCTGTGTTTCATCTCAAGTCTCCTGGAGATCCTGATGCAGCGGAAGTACGAGAACTGTTGAAGCTTTAAGGGACAAGCAGTATGTTTATCTGGCTATCACATCCACCCCTGCTGTGGTACAAAAGCCTTGCAGTGGGAAGGAGAAAGAAATATGAAACAGGAGTTCTGACCATATGGTTTGAAACAAGTGACCAGAAAATTCGTGTACCTGAAGTTTTAGAGCAAGTCAGCTTACACAGGCTTAGCCTGTATTCCTAACAATTGCTGAGGAAGAAATAGAGAATGCAACCTAACCAGCATGCAGAGGAACAGAGCTGGCCCAGGGCCCAGTTCTCAGGCCTCCAGGTGCTGGGGGGGGGGTCCTGCCCCATACCCACTCTGAGGTGGAGGGTGATTAATGGGTCAATTTCATGATTTAGGCCTGCAGTCTGCATGGCTCATAGGGAGAACTGCATGTGGCCTGGAGAAGTTGAGGACTTACACTGGGCCCCTTTACAAAACAAGAAAGAACTGAACCAGCAGAGATTTATGGATTTTTTTTTTCTTTTCTATTTTGGTAACATTCCACAACACGGGGAAGAAGGTGGATATTGAGTTCTTTAGATAGCAGACACAGATTGTATTTGCCTGAGATGGAGGCCAGATCTCACCAGCCAACTTAGGTTTAGAGTGACATCCCAAATCTCACGTGAAATTGGAACTGAGTTCTCATGCCCCTCTGTGGGTGGCCCTGACAGGTATCTGGTCCTGTCTGGCCTAGATATGTTCTTGTATAGCACCTTGCTCTGCTCTTGGATTTCTTGTTGCTATTTCTCGGGTTTTCCTGCTGCTCTCCTGTTTATCTTTCATGGTCCTAGCAGCAACTGTATAATCTTCCTGCTTATTTGCATTAGAGATTCCCCCCACCCACACTATGCGTCACCATCAGCCAAAGGCCTTTCTAAGTAGTTATAGCCTTGAACTTGGACTGGTGCTGTGGATGAAGAGGGTGGGAGGTGTGAAAAAGGCAAGTGAAACCTTGACAATTTTCCTTTAAAGAAAGTACCCTGGACTCCCAGGGAGGGCAGGCAGGGTGATGGTAGAAAGAGAAAAGAATGACTAACCCATAGTCTGCAGCACTGTGGAGCCCACACATGACATTTACCATAAAGCCCCCAGCAAAGCTTGACACACTGCATAAGCCTTTGACTAACTAAGCAAGGAAGGGAGACAGAAAAGGAAGGGCTTTGGATCCCAAAGAGTGACTCGGCCACACATGCCTTAAACATTCTCTTTTAACAGTCTTAGATCCGGGTAAGTGCCAGGAAACCCATTTAATTGTTCATAAGTAGCTTCATCAGATCTTTGGCTAATCCTAAAATAAAATATAGTGTGGTCAGCTACTGAAATTCTAAGATGAACTAGTTAGCCAAAGCAAAGGTTAACTGAATCAGACTGTTGGTTTGGCCAGAATTTCAGAGGGTCTTCTCCGAAACATTATCCTAGATTTGTGGAGAGAGAAAGATGCTGGATGAAATGTAAAGGTGTTAATTAAAACATAAACTTAATAAACTGAGCATCAGAGCTCCCACGGGGACTAAAAATACATTGAAAAATTTTCCACGTCTTGGACAAAGTAAGTCTAAATAGTTATAATCCCATGGCAAGTCACAACCTGTGTGTGATGACTTCATCAAATACATGTTACTACCCACTGGAGGAGGTGGGGATGCTTGTGTCTAAAGGTCACTCAGCATTTGATGACTGCAAACCAAGAGCCTTAACAGCCGAGTAGCATTGTACTGTTGTTGGAAAACTACATCTAAGTTTTTCATCTAAATTTGTAAAGGTCAGCTCACTCATTCCTTTCCTCTACTTTTTAAGCAATTCTTGGAAAGAGGTCAACATCCTAGAGTGTAATTACCAGGGGGCCCCAACTCAAGTAATCTGAAACAAACCCCAACACTACCCAGAACTCAGGAAGCCGAATTCTCAACTTGAAAAATGACCAGAGCTCTTTCTTTCCTCTTATGAAGTAACAGAAAACTCAGTTACTCAGTGGCTCTGTGTGTGTGTGTGTGTGTGTGTGTGTGTGTATCTTTTTATTATGATTTTAAAATAACATAGCAGAAAGATACACTCAAGCTAAGACCCTAAATATTCTTCTGGATTTTGTCTGTCAAGTCTGATTACAAAGAGATTTTAATTTGTCAAGAAATTCAACAATAATTTGATAGAAACCAGGTTGGGTAAACCACCCCCATTGGTTGAGGAATAACTAAAGCCAAAGAAGGCAAATAGACGCACACTTCACTGACATGTGATAGAGTAGTCAGCAGGTAAAGAAAGGGAGACCACACAGGAAAACCACTGGGACTTAGGTTGATACCATACTTCACTGGGAATTATTTGGATTTTTAAGTCAAGACAAGAAAAAAAAATTGATCTGAAACTTAATGCACCTACTTGAAGCAAGGGTCAGTGACCATGCATTTGGAAAGGCTCATTGCCTGATAAAGAAGTTCTACCAAGCAGATCCAGTTTTATAGATGCCAACTGTCTGCTGGCTCTGCAAATTCAAGATTACATGGTACCTGAGTGTATATATTACACATTTAATAAAACCTAAATATTGGGGAGAGAGCACCCAATCAAATCCTAGGCAGACAGCTCAAAAAATTCTTAAACCTTGAATACAAAGATAAACAGCTGAGTCAGTCACACACACCTTTAATCCCAGCACAGGGAAAGCCGGGAGTGGTGACCTCCACCCTTGATCCCATAACTCCAGAGACAGAACTTCTGTTTCTATAAATTTAAGGCTACATGCCTTTAATCCTAACCTGGATGAATATATAAAGGCTTGTAGAAACCCAGAGAAGACAGAAGCAAGTCGGAGAAGCCATTGGCAAAAGCATCTGACAAAAACAAGGCTAAAAATGTTACAAAACAGCTGGGTGAGAATTGGCTGTGGTGCTTCCTCTCTCTGATATTCAGATTTTATTAAATGTATAATATATATCCACACTTGAGTAGAAATGGGGCTTCTAATGTTGAGTGGATTAAAGCATACAGGAATAAAACTGTATGATTTCTTTTTTAATCCAAGGTATGTTCAGCTCTCTGGTTGGCATGAGGCAATGACAGCATGGAAAATAGGATTCTCACCATCAGAATATTTTCTTATTAGATGCCCACATCAAATCCTTAGCTACCGAAGAGTGCTAAGTATTTAGATGATAGAAACTGAGCACAGCACAGTGGAAATTCTAGTGAGGTCATGGGGTTTCTGGTGCTCAATGTTCAGCTACCTGTTCTTCGACTGAAGATCTCAATTATCTATAGTATCTTCTTCCTATTCAGTGTGAAAACGACCTCAGGGTTACAGGTTTGCACAGATCCAAAAAGACTGAAGAAGGAAGTGTCCCAGCTAATTATCTATCTGTCCATTCCCATAGATGTTGACTCAGCTCCATGGACACTACTCTAAAGTATCCGCATGTCTGGCTCCTCCAACTACCTAGGAGTTTGTAGTGACCACACAGTTTATCCCTGTTTGAAAAGAGAGTGTAGGTTTTTGCAAAAGAATAGTTAACCAATGCTTCACATTAGGAGGCATTTTAAAATGTGTATCAACTGAATGCATGTTTTCAACAGAAAATCTACAAAATGGTTCACTCAAAACATTTTCACTTTAGGATCCTATCTTTATTTACTTGTTTGATTCAAAGTATTATCATCTCATGATAGGGAAATTCACATACTGAAGAAAACCTAAATTTAAGGGTCAACATTGTTTTGGTTATATGTGGTAGATACACACCCATGCTTGTGTGTGTCACTAAACGCAGTGGCTAGGGCCAGAAGAAGACGTTAAATCCCTCAGAACTGGAGTTGCAGTTGGTTGGCTGTGAACTGCCTGGCATTGATGCTGGGAACCAAATTTGGGTCTTCTGGAATAGCAACACTCGCTCTGCAGAGCCAAACACTGAGCCGCCTCTCCAGGCCAGCACAGACAGCTTCTTAACTTTCTGTCCCTGAGAGAGCTGTGCAGAGGCATGGTCTAGTTCCAGATGTAGGGTACAGGCCACCGTTCTAACAAATAGAGAGAAAGCTCAAAGGACAGCAAAGCCAGCACAGTGGGAAATGGGTCAGGGTTCCCTCCAGAGCATCAGCCCTGAATTTAAGGAAAGTAAAAAAGACCACAACACTCCCAAAAAAGAGTTGTTGTAATATCCTCACTTTATAGTAACTACACAGTATACCTCCATTTAAAAGGTTCTTCTGCAATAAAACATATGCTTCCTGTAAGGACAGAGAGAAGGAACAACCCTGTGGTCTCTTTTCGACGGTGACAATCTCAGTTGTCAAATCTGCTCCCTGCTCATATATTACAGCTTAGAACCATCTGTAACTCCAATCCACGGGGATCTGAAACCTCTTTTGACTTCCATGGGCATTAGGCACTCACATGGTAAACAAACATACGTGAAAGCAAAAACACTGAAACACATAAAATAAAAATAAATAATAAAAAAAAAAATAGGAGAGTAAGCCTGAAAAAAGATTAGCTTGCTGTCTATTGAGCAGAGTTTGGGCCAAACTGGGTCTATCTGGGGAGACTTGAGTAACTAAAAACCATGTACAGTTGATTTTGAATGATAACATACTGGAGTGTTTGCAAATAACTCACAGACCTTTTGCTGTTGGGAACTGGCCACCTTGGCTATTTAATAGATCCAATTGCAAGTAAAAATTACTCTAAGAAAATGCAGCTGTCTGTCGTCCAAAACCATGGCAACCAGCCCTCCCTGCAAACAATGAACCAGGCTCCAGCCAAGACAGCAAGATTCTCATTTCTCATGATTTTCTTCCCAAAGAGCAAATGCCTTTAAAATGCACAAAAGAGCAAGGAGCCTACTGAACTGGCAAAGATTCCTGCTCTCTCTCGGTAAACATCTGTGTGAAGGAGGGGGAATCAGGAAAAGATCTCTGTGGTTTGGGGAGACAGGATGGCCTCAGGACTAGTTAACCCTCAATGGGCAGAGCTGCTTGGGGCTGCAGAGAGAGGAGAAAGTGTCTGAATTTTCATGGCCAAGGCATATATTCTTTCTCAGCAAAGGCCTTGTTTCAGGGTGAAGGCAAAAATATGCCCGTTCCAGAATGCATCCTGTGGAAACCACACCGCTTTCCACGTGGTTCTAGTCAGCACATAGTTTCCTGGTTAGAAACCACCCTCCCTGCCTCTCATTCTCCAACCCAGATAGTCTGCAGCCTGCTTTCCAAACACAGACTCTCAACAAGAAACGATAGTCCATAGACATGGGGCTTCTAAGGCTCACCAATGCAAGTCATGCTAATGAGGCCACCCCCAACAAGGCCTTCTGCTTACCATGTGCCTGACCCAGCAGAACTGAGAGGCAACTGAGGCCTGCTGCCTGATGCTGCTGGAGGATTTCCACCCCAGTCTTGGCTGCACCCCTCACTGTGGCAGCATGTCCCCCCCATCCCTCCCCCCCCCCTCCGCAGTGTCTGTGTTCACCAGGACACCTCTGTTTCATGTAGAGCAGCTGACTGTTACACACAGCCACATCTGCACAGAGGATTTTGAAGCTATTCTGGAGTGAGGCAGGCCATTCTGTATTCCTGAAGGGTCCTGGGACGTTCTCTGTCCTGGTATGTATCTCACATCCCAGAATCATTACCTGACAGTGGGTTTGTTGTGTCTGCCATTGGGCCTTAGATCAATGTCTTATACTCAGCCAGAAGTCAAGAGACATTGTATAGTAAGGATGATGTCCACAAAGATCCCTGATTACCATTAAATCATTAGAACTTAATCTCTGCTGGTAGAGTATATCGGTGAAAGAAGCTTTTAAGTAAAACAAGATGATACAGAAAGCAATTTCTAAAAATCCATCAATCTGCTTATGCATCAGACCTACCCAATTCATAATCTATGACTTTCATTGTTTCCTATAATTCTAGAAGAATCTCATTTAATCTCTGTTTATTTAGGGTACAATTACATCCTGATAAATGTCCCATCACTTTTACTTGCTATAAACTAAAAATGCAGCTGTACCAGCTGACCGCCTGAACATCCCAGCTCAATTTAAAAGTTCCCATCATTCTTACATTAGCCTGATTGTTTCAAAATTATTTAACACAAGGCTGTTTTGTAGCAAACTGTTGAATATCTCATATAACAAGTACATTGAAAGGAGAGAGGGCATATTGGTATATTTTTCTACTTCCCTAAAATGAAAACTTTTTATTTAAGTCATCAGTTTGAAATAAAATAAAAAGCCATGAACAGACTCACAGACTCATCATGAACTAGAGAGTGTTTCAATGCTGCCTGTCTCTGGGCAACATGCAAGGGTCCCCAAAGGCTGAGGGCACCACTGAAGCACAAGGCTGAGACCAGGCTAAGAACTATTTTAATTCCATATTGTTTCCATATCTATTTTAGACTTCTAACCACCTGAGGAGAGGAAGGAAATCTGAGTAACTACCAGAAGTGACTACAGTTTTCACACGTAGTAGGAGTCGACAAAATAAAAACCACATATAAGCTGAGAAATTGAGGAGGTGACAGTTAGCAAGAGGATTGCCTGAGGCATCACTCCACTGACTCCCATGATTCTCTGCATCTGCCTCTCCTTGTCCCAGGGAAGGGGAGCATGTCTGCTGTGGGCTTTCAGTAATGAGGGGTGTTCCTGACACCCAACAAGGCCAGTGTGGCCTCAGGATTTTTCTGCTAGGGCAAGGGTTGCTATACCATCCTTGGGAATGTTTGAAATACATAGACTTGTTTTGACATTGTCATCAACAGTGAAGGTGATTGTCAGTGTTTAGTGAAGACCATCGTTCAAAGTCTCATATGACCTCTGATTGTGCCACGAGCTACTCATGAAAATACCCTTTTATTTTAGGTTCTGACTCTGCATTTCACAATATGGCAAAGCATTTTTTTTTTTTTTTTTTTTTTGTACAGCTTCACATGAGCACTGAAGTTTTCTCAGAATGCAGCTGTCCTAAGACTGGGTAAAAGTGTATGTTGTTTGACTTGGAGCTTTACCAAGATTTGTTCACCTTTTGAAAGATCACAATACCAGTGTCTACACCTCTAAAAGGACTAAGCCACAGGGAAGCCCAGCTCCACCGGACTGCATGTGAGAGCTATTATATTCCAGCAATTCTGCACAGACTTGGGCTCTGACTAATTCATCACACCTTCTAGTGTGGTGAGGCCCAAGTATTTACACATGTAAATGCATTCTCCTTTAAACTGATTTCTTAAGGTTTCTCACATACATTGTGACACAACAGAAACCCACTGAATTTTTAAAAATTATATTTTTTAGTAAGATGTATCAGCTATATATTTCAATATAGTATTGAAAAAAAATACTATAAAATGTGTTTCCTAAAGAAGCTGTGAAGAATGGCAATACCATTTACATGGTGAGCTCCTACAGAAGCTTTTTTTGAATCAACAATGTGCTAAATGCAATATTATTAAATGAAAATCAAATAGGAAATAATATGAGACTGAAATCTTAAAATGTAACTTCCCAGATCAAACTAGAGACCTAACAGACTGAGACGCCTGGCTGCTGAGTGCGCCAAGTTTTAGTGACAGAAACAGAACAAAAAGAATTACCACAGACTAAAGAATAAACAAAAAAGACACACCCTATTGCTAACCCTGAATCTCCATCGACTGTGCTCTGGTCAAGGTGAAGGACAAAGCTTAGCACCCCAGTCAAGTGTAGCTACAGACCGATTCTGAGGCTGAACCCTCTCTGATGCACTTTTAGCACTGTATGAAGCAACCAGCCCTAACTTGCTGACACCTCATCATTGCTTGCCCAGGAAGAACCCACTCTATCCCTGTCACCCTAATTATTAATGACATTTTTTTTCTTTCTTCAAAGTGGGCTGGTTTATGTAACAATTTAGGCACGGCTCCTCTACTAATTGCTTTAAAAATTCCAGACATTAAGCTCTGACTCATGCCCAGTTGTCCAACCTTAGGACTAAAGGAAGAAAAACTGAAAGATGGAGAAGCTGTGGGCTGACAGGTTGGAGCACAAGAGTGTTTAGCAGGAGAGAGAGACTAGGCAATTTACAATCAAATAATGGGGCAGGAGGTACATGTTGGGAAGAACAAAATTCCCAAATGCCATCCCTCCAGGTATATGCCTCCTTGGCTGCAAGGGATGCTGGGAAGGAAATTTCACAACAGTCCTATGAATGGGTGGCTTGTTTCCCTTTGAGGAGGCTTACAGCTGGACACCAGTAGTCTAAATTGCAATCCTGTTATTCAGGCAGCCTTCCAGGGCTGCCAAGTGTTACAAGCCCTTCACAGAGCAGTGATTTTTAAAGGTGAATTTAGACTATTTTCACATCCCTCTTGGGCAGCAGGCAGGCAGAATGATGGCTGGTTACTATGGTGCAGTTGTTTTTCATTCGTGGTCCAACTGCAGCCTTGCCTGTAATAAGGGCTGGGAGCGCCACAATGGACTGGTGATGTTTACTCTTTTTGAATGTTCCGTGGAATATCTGGAAAAAAGCATAGGAGCCAGGGGTCAGGTTATTGTAAATATAATGGGAATATATATTATATATTATACATATAATGGGAAAAACTTGATGAGATTAGGTGCAGGACTTTGCTTGATATCATCTTTACCGTCCTCATGGAAATAAGGGAGGGAAGGCATGCTAACTCAGTGCTCAGTAAATTTTATTTAGTGCATCAGAATCTTGGAGAATTATGTGGGTAGAGTGTTGCATGACCATAATCTCAGAATTTGGGATGCATTATGAGTCTAAGATCAGCCTAAGTCACCTAGCAAGACCTTGCCTCAAAAATGAAAAGAGAGAGAAGAAGTGGTTGAGTCTAGAAGCAGAGGCTCTGGGTTTAACCCCCAGCAGCAAAGAAAAAGAAAAATGGAAATTGCAAGGAGGTAGGCAGGCAAGGGTTAAAATGTTAGCTGTGCTCAACTTGATGAACAGGTAAATCTTCCTTTCACAGATTAGCCATTACTAAATTGATAAGCGTTACTATTTCCCCCACAATGGCAGGAAGTGGGGATCATGTGAAAGAACAAGCTATTATAAAATACAGGGCCTGGGTTTTATGCCTCAGGGGCCTTCTGTCCAGCTCTAATTACAAAACACTGATGAGAATTGATGGCAATAACAGAGAGATGCTGCGAACTGAGAGGTCAGAAAGCATTCTGAAATAGCCACCAGAGCCTTTGCCAATCTGGAGCGCTGGAGTAGAGCCTTTCTGTGCTCCAAAATGTGTGTGGTGACCAGTCACTCAATTAGCCCGTGAATCTGGCAAGTTTTTATAGACCAAGACCTTCTCAGAGGTCGAAGATAGAATGGTAAGTATATCAGAGTTCTAACCTCAGGGCCTCTTGGGAAAGAAGATAAGGAAATGGCTTCATGGTCAAGAGAGCTCATGGTACAATCTTGGGCCCTGCGTTCAAATTCTCAGTGCCCACATAAAAAGTTGAGCATGACTATGTATGCTTGTAATGCCACCACTGAGAGCAGAGATAGGACTCTTCAAGAGCTCTTTGGTCTCCCAGACGAGCTGAAACAGCTAACAGCAGTTTAATTGAGAGACCCTGTCTTGAGGTAATGAGATAGAAAGTGATAGAAGGTCCCTGATGTTTTCCTATGATCACACACACACACACACACACACACACACGCACACACGCACGCACGCACGCACGCACGCACGCACGCACGCACGCACGCACGCACGCACGCACACGGGGGATGCTGCACTCATCATGAACTCCTGGAGAGATCACCAAAGCTCAAGAAGCCATCACTAGGCTAAGCTCTTGTTAGCATGTGACAATCCAGCAAAAAGGATGTCTGCTAACTTTTGAAACCCAAAACTCAGAATGTTCAAGTGACTAGCCAAAGTCCCAAGCAGGGGAGGTGAATTAAGCAGCTGGGTGTGGTTTTTCCATTACTGCAGAGGACTGAGTTCCAGGAAGGGTAATGGAGCCCATCCGAACACTATGGGAGAAAAACTAAGTCATTGCTCTTTTCCAGGTCTTGTAATGATGCATGTTGGATTCTACTAGGAAATCAGCAATGCACTGAGTCTCTAGGTGTGAGAAAGTCTGGGAGAAAATTCAGGTAAACTCAATTTATTATCAAGGGTCTGATTTGTCCAAAGCATTAATTCCTTTAGAGGAGTAAAAATGCCCGAAATTTGTATTGATTGTGACTCCCTTCCCCCAAGACTCCCAGACACTTAACAGATGATCTCAGAAAGTTCCCCAAAGCTCTATCTGCCCACAAAAATACAGGCTACCACCATTCTACCTAGCCTAACCCAGTGCTACTCCAGCCTCTGGAGTGGATTTTTCTCCTCTGAGTCTTGGACTTTATCTTGATCAGTTAGGATTTAGTTGATCTCTCTGGCTAGCCTGGCTCCATTCAAACACCATTAGATGAAGCTGTTCTGGAACCAACCTGAGACTCCCCAGCTGCACTGCCCTGGCTGACAGCTCAGCATCTGAGTCTTGGGTTAGAGCTACATGGTGCTCATTTTAGAAAAGCTTAAGAAAGACTTGAGTCTTCCTTTGGTCTTTGGTTCTCCTGATAGTGCAGAGATGCTATGACATGAGAGCATGACATTATTCAAAGCTTATGGTACTCAGGATGCCTTGGACACACTTCCCTTGGAAGCTCCTCAAGCACACAGGAAGGCTTATTTGGCTTAGTTTGATAAGGACATGGGTTCAGAAAAAGTGAAAAATGAAGTTATAGAACAAAACCCTCTTCATCATGAACTATATGAACTTCCAAGACCCCAGATGGATTACTGAAATCCTGGATAATCCTGAGTCCTACATATATGTGGTTTTCATATATATACGTTTTATATATATATATGAGATAAAATTTACAAGTTAGGCACAATGTGAGAGCAATGGTAATAGAATAGAACAATTACAATGATACAATAAAATTGTCAGCATAACTACACTTACATTTGAAGATCATTCTTACTAAAACAAAGGTCACTGAAATGCCAGTTGATAACTGAGATAGCCACTGAGTGACTAGGATGGATGGCTTATGCTGCATGGATACATTGAACAAATGGATGGTCTATTCACAGTGATGGGGGGAAGCATCCCAAAATTTCAGAATCATGTACAACTTAAAGCATAATTTTTTGTTTGTTTCTGGAACTTTCTACCCAGTACTTTCAGACTGTGGTTGACTGCAGACAACTGAAATGGAACCAAATGAAATCACGGATAAGGGTGGGGATGGGTTGGAGTTTGAAATGGTGACAGGGGGCTTTGTACCACCAAATAAACATCTGGTTTCAAACCCATAGTCATAATAGTTACTCTATGCTGATTCCGGAGAGCTCAAAACTGCTCCAAAATCCTAAAACACATCGATGGAAAAATGGATAAGAGAAAAAAAGGAAGCCAAACTACATATACATATTTATTTCAGGGATCAAGCCAGGGAAATGAGAGCTGCTGATGTAGTGAATTTTCCTCAAGTTTTTTAGTGATGGAAGCAAGGGTCACTGGTGGTTACACAGCAGCTACCGTCCCCTAGAGAGCCAGAATCCATCATGGCAGTTAACAGGGGTCTCTTGGCAGAAAGGTGTTCACTATAAGGAGAAGTAGTACCCTGAGTTTAGGCACATGCACTATGAAGTGTGGAGATGTTCTGGCCCTAGCAGGAACTGTATTTGCTTCAGATGCTTACTCCAGCTATCTTGGGCCTGTCAAAAACTAAGATTGATAGCTACAATGGTTTCTGTTAAAGTCTGACTTAAGCATCTGTGATGGTTTGAATGAGAATAGCCCCCCCATAGGTTCATCTGGTTGAATATTTGGTCCCCAGTTGGTAGAATTGCTTGGGCAGGATTAGGAAGTGTGATATTGATGTAGGAAGTATGTCACAGGGGCCAGGCTTTGTTCTTTCTGCTTTCTGCTTGTGGACTGAGATACTGAGTTCTCACCAGTGTCATGCCTGCCTCCTGCCTCCTGCTCTCTGACCCTTGCCCCCTCCCGACCCTCCTGCCCCCTGCCCCGTACCCCTTGTCCCCTCCAAGTGGATCTGTGTCCTACTAAAGAAGGGATGAGGGAGCCTCCTTTTCCAACATGCCTGCCACTCACTTCTGGGAGAATCTACAAGTCTTTGCTTTATAGCTTGGAGCCATGGCTTGGATTCACACAAGACTGCACTGGTCTTTGCTGTTTCTCAGCCAATAACGTTCAGTTCTTTTGTGTTTTCTGAGGTGGCCATTCTGTCATGGTTGCCTTAGGCTTGTAGTGGGATTATGTTGCTGTTTCCTGTCATTGTAAATATTTGTCCCTCCTATGGGTTTAATAGCAACTGATTGGCTAAAGGCAGACAGAAAGTGTGGGTGGGGCTACCAGGCTAAGAAAACTCGGGAACATCTCAGAGCAGACATAGATGCCACAGAGACAGGACAAGAAGACAACAGCAGCAGACGCAGAGGAAAGAAGCTGAAATGCTGCTCTGAGAAAAGGTACCGAGGCACACGGCTGAACAAGATGGGTTGAGTCCAGATGATGGAGTTAGCGAGTTATATGCCTGGGCACCAGGCCAATCAGCAGCAAATTAGTGTAAGCATCTGTGTGACTGTGAGTGTTTCTGCCGGACTGCCAGACTGCTGGTCAAATCTCTGGTCCAGGCCCAGAAACATATTACAACATAGGCTTCATTGTTATGTATGATGGCCCAAAAAGGAGAAATTGTTTGTTGTGCTGTGACCATTTAAGGAAAGTATTTAATGTAGGCATTTATAAAGAAGGGATGTCATGTAAGGAAGTTTTGGTGCTCAGAGCTTTGGAGAAGAAAGAAATTCATACCCTTCCAGAAAAGTTTGGGGTGGGTTGTATAACTGAACCTGAGGCATATAGACTGACAAGCACTTCCTCCCATATTCTATGTTATTATAGTACCCAGGGGTATCAGATAAAGAGGCATGGCCACTCACAGCCGGAAGCAATAGGCCAGGAAGCTTTAGAATCTCCATGCTTTGCTTGGCTCCAGTGGTTGGGGGATTTTAGGGAAGAAAATGGTCTGGTGAAGTTCACAGGAGATCAATGATGCTATCGATGCTCTGATTCTTAAGTAACTAGATTTTCAACAATGTGCTAAAGGAGGCACATGGAAGAGAGACCTTTGTCTGGTTCAAGGTATTGCTAAGGTAGTTTTGTATTTTGCAACAAAGATGTTTTATTGTGACTTGTGACATCTCACCAAAATGTCTGTGTAGTTGGCTGTTTTTACTTTTTACTCTCTGGGGGCCCACCACCCAGCTCCCAGTTAAACACATGGAGACGTATTATCATTTATAAATGCCTTGCCTTAGCTTGGCTTATTTCTAGTCAGCTTTTCTTAACTTAAATTATCCTGTCTACTTTTTGCCTTTGGGTCTTTGTCTTTTTCTATTCTATATACCTTTCTTTACTTCTTACTCTATGGCTTGCTGAATAACTGGGTAGGTGATGACTTCTTCTTCTTCTTCTTCTTCTTCTTCTTCTTCTTCTTCTTCTTCTTCTTCTTCTCTTGTTCCTCTTTGGTCTTCTCTTCTATGTATTCTCTCTGCCTGCCAGCCCCACCAATTCCTCTCTCCTGCCTAACTAACAGCCATTCAGCTCTTTATTAGAACAAGCAGGTGTTTCAGGCAGGCAAGGTAACACAGCTTCACAGAGTTAAACAAATGCAACATAAAAGAATACAGCACATCTTTGCATCATTAAACAAATGTTTCACAGCATAAACGAATGTAACACATCCACAACTAATACTCCACAACATGTTTAAATCCACTTTCTGCATTTATAACAAAATACCCCTAGCTTGGTGTGTTATAAAGAATACTTAGCCCTCAGTTTTGAGAGTGGCTCTATTCATTTAGCTCTATGTTGTTGTATTTTGTTTTGTTATTCTGGTTGAATTTTGGTTAGTTTGTTTTGAGATATGGTCTTATGTAACCCCGGCTAGACTAGAACTCCTATTTAGCTGAGACTGGCCTTGAACTTTGATTCTTTTGCCTCCACTTTTAGGGTTCTGAGATTGCAAAAATGCATCATCACACTTGGCTCTGTGTGTTTAGTTCTGGGGTAGATGGCATCGCAATACAAGAGGGCTGCAGAAAAATCGTAGAGCAAACCAGGAAATCAGAAAAAGTTAGGCTCTAGCTTTCCCTTTATATAGTAACTTGTCCTTGTTGGAAGTAAGTAGAATTTCAGAACTACAGTAATCCTTCCTGAGGGCAATTTCCCCAAAGACTACTTATGTCCTCCTGGGCCACCTCTTAAAGATTCTGTGGCCTCTCAACTTGCCACATCATGGACCCACTTCCCAGGACATGACCCTTTCAGAGAGACACTCAAATTATAGCAACAATAGCCAGGACTGAAGACAGAAATATTTTAATTCAAATAACCCCCACCACACTACAACTCACATCTAATGTGAATTGTCTATCAATCTGTCCATTTTTAAGGAGGATTTTTTTTTCAAACTTGCACTTTCAATTAATTTTATGATATAATTGATATTTAAGATCTGTATAGATATGACTGGAGTCTGTAGAACCAACATTAAAAATAATCTGGCAAAGAAACAAGTGACTTATACTTGTTCATAGCTATTTATCAACTTTAGCTGGATCAGCAGTTTTCATATGAGTGAGCAATAGCATCCCTAAATTTATATATACAGAGCAGTTTGTACATAGATCTGCCAAAGGACAAATTAAAGACTGCTCACATCAGATTTTCTTCAAGCTGAAAACATGTCATGTGTCTGTCAATAAAAGAATAGATAAATAATGTGTGCTGTGCTGTCTATGCAATAGAATACTCCTTGGTAATGAAAGCAGCATGCACTTATAACATGGCTGAACCTCACAGACTTAATGCTAAGTGATAGAAGATAGACACCAAGGAATACTTATGTGGTACTTTCTTTGCTATAAAGGTCAATAACAGAGGTCTAGAGTTGTTATCTCCATCCAGGCAGCAAGGATTGATTGGAAAGATACAGAAGCATGTCTGGAAAACACATTTGACTGGCTTAAAACCACATATTTAAAAATTAGTGTTCTTAAGATGGGTGCACTTTATGTATATTCTATCTCATTAAAAATAGATTCAACATATGTATAGTGTTCAGAAAAATCTCCCTAGTGTTCAGTTAGGCCAGGGCAGGATCCCCTGATAGAGAAGCAGGAATCATGCATCCTATTCATATGAGATGGAGAAATCATGGGATACCCTGTGCTAGCCTGGCTCATCCTGACGTCTCCACAGAGCTTCAGTCTCCCCTTGATTCTCCTCCTTTTACTGTGGTTATCTGAGAAGTGTTTCAGACTAAATTGTACCACCCTGAAATTCATATGTCAAAATCAGGCAGACCATGTGAAGGAGATAGTCATGTACAAGCCAAGGAGAGAGGCCTCAGCAGAAACCCAAGCTAAGAGTGCCCACACTTGCCCACATCACGGTCTGAGACTGACAGTCTCTATAACTATGGGGAAAAATGTTGCTCAAGTAACGTGTAGCTCTACCAACTAAAGCAGTCTCTTCTGGTTGAAGCCATTCATATCCTGACTCTTGAGTCTTGACATCCACGTCTACTTCACATAGGTACTCTGAACTTGATCCTTAGACTGCCTGTGTCTGGACCACAGTTCCCAAAGGTATTTGACAGTCTGGACCCAAAACACACTCCAAAAGTAAATCACCCAGATAATAATGAGAGGCCTAAGCACGCCCCACTTCCTGGAAGTGCAGTATAGGAAGGGTGAAGAGGTAGAGTTTAACAAAACCACAGTAACTCAAGCAGCATTGCAGTTTCACTGGTTACTCCAAAGGGATGTCATTGTTCTGTTGATTTGGGGACCCATAAAAAGGAAGAAAGAAGTGGACCGTTGAATGGATGACAGCAAGATCAGCAAGTGTTTCATGTTAACATGCTTTGTAGAGACCACGACAGATCAGAAAGAGACACAAAGAATGACAGTGGGGTGTACTGGACCTTTTGATGCTTACCCAGCATGTGAAACTGAAGAAGTAAGCAATGGTAAATGTGCAGACATGGGAAATTTCTATAAATTTTCTGTCGGTAGCCTTGAAGGCCAAGAAAGGAGGAGTCTGGTAAAACTAGTTTTTCTAAGTAGCAATTCCTCTATTCCAGTCAAACACCACAGCCCCACCTACCAGAAAAGATTTCGATCTTTACTGCATCATAAAGCCCAACCTCTCTCTCTTCTTACACCCATCCCAATCCCATACCTAGGTGATGGTTGGCAAAACTGAGTGGGAGTCTGGACTTCCTGGGCCATACTAGTACCACGTAATAGCAATAGTATGCACATTCTTTACAAGTTCCAACAGAACATATAACAAGATAGATTGTATCCTAGGATGCACACACATTCACACGCTCTCCAAAACAAAAACAAAACTTGATGAACCAAAAATATTTGAAATTGTACGGAGAACTTTCTCTGACCACAGTGGAAGCAAACTCGAAATCAATAATGCAGGCTGGAAAAAACTCTCTAGACACATGAAAACTCAAGCATAGTAGACTATTATGTCTTCATGGTGGACCAACTCTTTGATAATTACTTTAAAAGTTTTATCTGTCTCTGATAGTTTTCCTTCTTTAGAAGTCTACTTTATTTAATAATCATAAAGACACTAATATGTTCCTTTGATTATAACTTTTATTTTATATATATATATATATATATTGTTCTTTGTATTTCCAACCTACTTATATCATTATAGTGAAGTTAGGTTTTGGTAGAAGACATATTGTTGGGCCATATTTTTAAAATCATTCTGCCACTCCTATGCTTTAATCTTAACCATATATAAATACTGAAAACTTTTCATCTAATAATGGGAATAAGAGAACAATACCTGAACTCATGACTCAAATTAAACATAGTGATGTAGGTGCTATCCAGTGCAATAAAACAAGAAAAAAGAAGAGAAGAGAGAAAAGGATGGACAGATACAACAATTGAAAAAGAAGAAAGTCATCCCCATCTGCAGACAGCACAAGTGACCACATACGAGATTCCACAAAGAATGTCCCTGAAAGTCTTGGGACTTATGAGTGAGTTCAACAGAGTTACACAATCAACCCAATTATGTCTCTATATGTCAGCCATAAACATAGATGCACTGAAATTAAAGACTTAATACAAATTAAAACCACTGTGGGGTAGCACTTTACAATTGTTTCAATAGCTATCATCAGACATGGAAAAATAACAAATATAGGTGCAAAGAAAAAGCAGCCCTGCCTACTACTGCTGGCAATGTGCAAAGTTAAAATGTGATGGTAGTTCTCAGCAGTTAAAAATAGCACTGTCAGGTTACTCAGAAGTCTCTACTCAACTAAAATTCACAACCCAAAAGATTTCCTCATTTCTACTTCCATTTAGGTTTATTTGCTATTAATGGATGGATGGATAAATAAAGATCATACACACTACACTTATATACACATAGAGAAAGGAAGGGTAGTGCTGAGACAAAGACAGAGAGAGGAATATTATTTAGCTTTAAATAAAAGAAATCATTGCCATTTGCCACCACATGGAAGGGTCTAGAAGTTAATGTGCTAAGTGAGATGAACTAGAGATAGAAAACTATCAGATGCTCTCACTTATATACGGAATCTCTCTTTTAAAAGTCAGATAGTTGAGACAGAGAATGGAAGAGAGGGGATGTAGACCCAATGACTCAAAGAAACAGATGTAAAGGATGAATGCACTAAAAAGACTAATGCAGAAAGACTACAGTCACCAAAATCGAACTATGTTAGGATTTGGGGATGAGTAGATTTTAGCTGCTGCTGGTCACAGAAAGAGGGAATTGATTTGCTCCAGTGTCATAGTTAGTCTACTGTCTTTATGGGGGCTGCAAATTGTGTTGTATACCTCACAAATTTATCTTTAAAAAAACCCTAAAACACAGCCAGGCATAGTGGCACATACCTTTAATCTCAGGGCTTGGGAGACAGAGGCAGGTGGATCCCTGTGAGTTTGAGGCCAGCCAGAGCTTCAGAGTGAGACTCTGCTTTATAAAATGAATGAATGAACTAATTAATAAGGAAAAATATTATTTATAATGACAAAAATGAAGCACTTAGGTCTGAATCCAGCAAATCAGGAGTAGAATCTACAGGCTGGGTGAGAATGACACAATCCTGATGAGAAAACAAAAAAGGACCCAACATTAATGAGAGAACAAATGTTCAAGTTTGGAACATTCACCTAGAAAAGGTGCCAAAAGGCTGAATGCATTTTCTAACATCTCAGGAAAAGGGTTGTAGATGTGGACAAAATATTTTTTTTTTCTGAAACTTGAATGGAAAAGAGAAGGAAGTAAAATAGCCTAAAAATGAATAAAAAGGAGCTGGAGAGATGACTCAGAGGTTAAGAGCACTTTGGTACTCTTCCAGAGGACTCGATTTCTATTTCCAGTATCACATGAAGGCTCATGACCATTGGTATATCCAGTTTCAGAGAACCCAATGCCTTCTTTTGACCTATGCAGGCACCAGACACACATTAGTACTCATATATGCATATATACACACAGGTAAAAACTTAGGTTTAAAATAAAATAAATAAACCTAAAAGAAAATAAATAAAAATGGAATAAAGTGGTTGGTTCACAACCTGATTTTTTATACTAATAATATTGTCTTATTGCTGTGAAGAGCCACCATAACCATAGCAACCCTTATAAAGGAAAATATTAATTGTGGTGGCTCCCCTTCAGTTCAAAGGTCTAGTCCATTTTCATCATGGCAGGAAGCAAGGCAGAATGCAGGCAGACACACTGCCAGAGAAGGAGCTGAGAGTTCTGTCTTGACTCACAGGGAATAGGAAGTGGTCTGAGACATTGGGCATGGCTTGAACATATATGAGATTCTAAAGCCTGCGTCCACAGTGACATACTTCCTCCATCAAGGCCACACCTACCCCAACAAAGCCACACCTCCTAATAGTTCCCTTCCCTTTGGGGGCCATTTTCTTTCAAACAACCACAAATACTAACATACAATATTATATGTTTGTTATATAACTGAAGATGGTTTTGAATTTCTGACCCTTTTGCCTTCATTTCCTATATTCTGGGATTATAGGTGTGTACTACATGGACAGTTTAATACAGTGCTGGAGATCAAATCCAGGACATCATGCATGCTAGGCAAGTATTCTACCATGTAAGCTATGCCTAGCCTATATATTTCTTAGGAAACAATGTAAGGTTATGTAATACTAATCAGGACCATGGTATTAGTAGCAATCAATTGAATAGAATAGAGATCTTGGAGGCAGACTCACACAAACCCACCACACTGTGCTGAATTACAGTGAACTACTATCCTATTTTGTAAAGATGACTGATAACAAATGCTACTGGAACAACCGGATGTCCATGGACAAAATGGGCCACACCCTATCCAGAGACTCCCTGACTCCCAACACACAGACTAAGACATATAGCTGGAAGGCCCCTCAGGGGAAAATACTGTAAGAGCAATAAATTCCTTCTGTTCCCAAGACAGGAGAGTCTTTCAGGACCCCATCATGCTACCAAAGAGTAATGCTACAATAAAAACTAAAAACCTCTGCTAAGTAAGTTTTCAGCTGAAGGGCAGCTTGTATAGCACCTTCTCTTTGGACTACAATAAACCAACATCTTCTTAAAATTTATCAGACAGGATGGTGACAGGGGTCACATCAAGACAGAGAAAGACTTCTTCAGTCTAACATAGGCCACAGTTTTTTTCTTCTGCAAGCAACGGAAGAAGCTAATCTTTACACCTTCACCCTGTTTATGGTTTGTCAGCAGACAGATGAGGACATCTCCATTTCCTCCAGCTCTGAACACTGGGAATAGGAAGGGCAGCTTACTCAGGATGGGACATCAAGACCCTAGGAGAGCAGGAGTTGTTGGGGGCTTTTGACCAGGGATAGAACTGGACCCTACTTCTGGAGTGCTGGCAACAATGTGTAATGACATGCAGCTGATAGGGGATAGTAGGTAGAACAGAGATCTAAGAGAAGCAAATAAAACAACACAGGTGATTGTATTATCAGTGTCTTGCATCTGACTTGACCTTCAGCTTCCTTTCAGGGACCTGAGGAAGGAGGAGATGGAATGTAAGCTCACTAATTTTTGAAATCTTCACTCATTCATTCATTTATTTTTATGTATATGGATGTTTTGTCTGCATGGATATGTACCATGTATGTGTACCACTGAAGAAGACCAGAAGAGGGTGTTGGATTCCCTTGGACTGGGTGGTTGTTAGCCACCATACAGACTCCAGGAATTGAACCTGGGTCCTCTGCAGGCACATCACATGCTCTTAACCATTGAGCCATCTCTCCAGCCTCCCAAGTTGCATTTCTTAACACTTTCAACAAAGTACTGCCTGCCATCCATGTTAGACTCTAGGGGAGAGGAAGTATAAAAGCCCCCAGGGACCTTAGGATGCAGCCTGTAGCAATCCTTTGCATACTAGAACTTTCTTTGAAGCAGCATGTCTGTGCTTCTGCCTCTTACTAACTGAATGAGCTCAGCTCAGTTCTTGGTCTTTTTTCCACCTCTGTTTCCTTATTAGGCAATGGAGATAGCAGCACCCACAGAGTTAATTCCCATCAGCTCCTTGGTAGAGATGTTCAGAGAATGTTGATTCTGATTAGAATGACTTCCTCTCCAAAGGCCTCACTTGAAAAGAAGTGGGTTACACAGAGATTCAAAAAGAAAAACTGGGGGCTGGAGAGATGACTCAGAAGTTAAAAGCACTAACTGCTCTTCCAGAGGTCCCAAGTTCAATTCCCAGTTCCCACTTGGCTCACAATCACCTCTGCTGGTGTGCGGGTGTGCATGGAGATAAAGCACTCATATCTAAAATAGATAAGTCTTTAAAAAAAAAACTAAAAAATCATTCCAATAAGAAGACAGTTGCATTTAGAGGTATGGTGGTATATTTTTTGTTGTATTGACAAGACATTCTGGATTAGGTGTATATTGAACACAATGTGGAGAGATATTCCAAAATCTGTTCTGAAATTAAAATTAAACCCATCTTTTTATTTTCACATAGCTGGGAAAAATTCGTGCTCTGGAAAACACTGTGTAATACAATGAGACTATTCAGAATTTGGACCCAGAAGTTCTGGGTGTTAGCCTTGTCGATGACAGTTGCCATCCTGGTTTAAGTAGATAAAGAGTTCATTTCAACCCCAGGCATGGCCTGTGTGTCCACATGGAAGTGACATTGTTGGCTCCATTGGAAAGTGCAAAGGGCTGTGAGAGGGTCTCAGGGTTCACATGTGGACCTTCTGCGCAGGCTTTTAGTCAGAATATTCTGATGCTCACCCAAGTTAAACACTGGATTTGTCACACACACAGCGGTGACATAAAGCAGGTACAGGCTTGGTGCCCCTGGCTTCTCTGACATGCAAGACCCCATCCAAACCCCAGAAGGAGGGTCCCAGAGCTGTGCTGTGGTGCCTGTTCCAGTGAGCTACCTACCTCCTCAGGGAGTCACCAACCCATGCTGTTTCCACCCAGAAACAGCATCTACAGTGTTTAGCTTAGTAAGAGAAACAATGAGGATTATTCAGCAGTCAGAGAGCAAGCTCTGTGCGGACTGGATGCCTTGTTTAAAATCCTAACAGCCATGGAGGAGGAGATGGCTCTCGCTGAATCATCAGTTCCCTACACCCCAGCTCCAGTTTTCTGAAACACGGTTTGAGAATGGAAGAGCCTGCAAGCTGAAATACACACTACATTTCTCCCGTAATCTCGGTTAATGCTTTTCTCTATTAAGATGTAAACACTGCCAAGTGGTCCCATACACCAGACGTTCCTGCCAGATTCCATGAACAGGATCAGATAAACTCTTCTGACCCTCCTGTGCCTCTCCCTGGGAAGGGAGAGATTCATGGGTTTAAAGGCCTGGATTCTTCCTGGGTATAAACCCAACATGATACCAAAAGGAAGGTGGGTGGGGAGGTCAGAGGGCATGAAGCAGGAAGTCCACACAACACACATCTTCACGGTTCTTTTTCAAGATATTTCTTCTCTTTCCTTTCCTTTCTGTTATAGCATTTATTAATAATACGAAGTAAAATGGGTTCATCGTGACATTCCCACACATGCATATAATGGGTTTTGATCATAGGCCCTCTTCTATTGCTCTCCCCCAGCCCCCTCCCCCTTCTTTTCTTCCTCATCCCTAGTAATCCTTTCTTTAAATTAAACTGAAAATAAAAGTTTCACCCCCTTTTCTGTCTTTCCCCTACTTTTTATATATGAGTCTTATCTTTGTGGCACTAGCTTATTTTGCTTAACAGGGTGATCTCTAATTCTACCACATTTCTAAAAACGACATAATTTTGTTCTTTCTGGCTGGGCAGTACTCTTTTTTGTCTACAACACATTTCCCTTTGCTGTTTGTCTGCTGAGGGCACCTACTACAAGGCTTGCTATTGACAGTGGTGAGTGATAAACAAAAGGATGCTTTTGGGCAAACACACCACCATTGAAGAATACTGCCTTTCCCCACTCACCTTCGTTTGGCTCTATGATCTGAATTCAATATAGAAACTAGAAGACTGTCAAGATTCCTTCTAGATTTATTGTGCTCAAATCTTGTGGCGCCAACATTGCCTGATTAATCATGAGTTCTATGTTCATACCAAAGGAGAGGAGTTCTGACATGCTTAGGGATAACATGGGATCCTCAGGAACATAGAGCCACCACTGAAGTTCTTTCTGGAGGGAAATAGACTGTGTTGCATGCAATTTGATGACAATAGCTGACAAGTGTGGACCCAGAACAATATTCTAAGTCTTCTGTCTGTGTTGCCACATTTAATTCACATATAAGCATTTCTCAGTCATGCTGGGCTGCCATCTTGGAGGACTGACACAGGAGGCAGGTTCTCTTTTACAATGAGTAAGAGAGAGTCTGAGGACGTTCACCCTCCTCCAGTGATCTGAGAGCCATTTGTTCCCCTCTTTACTGAGGCTTTTCACTCTCAGTTAGCTCTTCTTTTCTAGTGAGTTTACAAGGTAAGACAAGATAATCAGGACCAGGAGGGACCAAAAAAGACCAGAGAGACAGACCATTGGAGACAGACTTAGACTAACCCCCTTAAGGCACACAGGGAAAGAAATGCTAATTTCTTCTTGTTGTTGTTCTAGGTCCCCAAGTCTTGCAGCCACTTTCCTTCCCCACGCCACGCCCACCACCTTCTTCTTGCAGGTCACAGCAAGGCCTCAGCATCTTCGTTAGCACAGTGCCCTGGATAGCTCTCTTAGAAGGGTCCAAGCTGTGGACTATGAACACAACAGCATAAAAGTACTTAAAACTTTGTGAGGTTGGTTCATTTTGAGTTTGCTTTCCAGGTCCTGGGAGACAGTGTTTGTAGATGATACTGTAGTCTAATGAAGCTAAGAGATTGGGCATCCTTCTAACAGTGGGACTAAGCCACAGGGATGAAGCATTTTTGCTTTTCACTAAAGAAAATACCCCTGTGGTAGTTTGAATGTATTTGGCTTCCATAAACTCACAGGGAGTGGCACTATTAGGAGGTGTGACCTTGTTGGAGGAGGCTGGATGACACCTTTAATCCAGACCTTTAATCTGAGACACACTTTCTACTGTAAGTGTGCCACTGTGGGGGCAGGCTTTGAGGTCTTTTTCTCAAGCTTCACTCAGTGTGACCGTTAATGAACTTCCTGTTGCCTCTGAGTTAAGATGTAGAACTCAGCTCCAGCACCACATCTGTCTGCATGCCGCCAAGCTCCCTGCCATGATGTGTAAGCCTCGGAAGTGTAAGCAAGCCCCTTCAATGAAATGTTATCTTTATAAGAGCTGACATGATCATGGATGGTGTCACCTCACAGCAATAAAAAAACAAACTAAGACACACCCCCATCATTTTTTTCACACGCAACCTGCCTTCTATGAAGATGACAGAGACCTGTATAAAACTCAGAAATGATAGCCATTACAGCAGCACTGTCCAGTCAATTATCTCAGGGTGAACAGCATGTCACCCCAGCTCTGCTAGATCTCTGGTTCTTAAATGTTCATGTATCTCTGACAATCCTCAGAGCACCTTGTTAGCTTGTCTGCCCCAGTCAATGGGAGAGAGTCTGGGGGATCTGCTAGAATGAAGGACAGAGTGAGGGTGCCTTGGCTTTGGGGAACTGGCTCAACCTGGAAAGCATCTAGTTCACAAGGGTGAAGACTCTGGAACTTGCTGCTCTGCACGTCTTGCTGAACTGGTGAGCTCCAGGTTCAGTGATTGAGAAAGACGCTCGCTCAGGATGCATGCACTTATATGACCACGAGTGTGTGGGGGGGGGGAGTAGAAAGGGAAAGGGACTGAGGGATGGAGGGGGGAGGAAGAGAGAGAGAGAATACCTCAAGTACCATCTAAGACTGGTCTCAGTCTGAGGCAGAGTCTGTAGAGCATCTGGAAAAGTTTTCCCAGTCTAACTCCAGTCCCCAAATGAGAGACTTTGTCCCCAGCCACAGGCAGACTGTCTGGAACCCTCTTGACTTACAAGCACAGAGTTCCCCTCTTATGAGGCATTTGGCACCATGGAACCACACTCAGCTTCCCATCTGCATCCACTCTCTTCTCACTTCCCCAAATGCAAAGAAGTGGAGGGCCAAGAAAGGTCAGCCACAGGAAACACGTGACCATCGGGATGTGAAGTGGCTCGCAGAAGTTTATAGAAGTGAGAGAGAAATCATTCTACACAGGGAAGAGGAAGTGTTTAGAGACGACAGGCCAATAAGGGAGACAGGAAAATATCAGCCTGACAGAGAACCCAGCAGGACTCTGTCCTCCAGGAACCCATGTGGACTTTTGGGAAATGATGAGCTTTTCAAGGGGTAGGGGAAGAAGCAAGGTACCTGTGTTCATTCCTATGCTACACGGCTTCCCTATCTCCATCATGCAGGTCAAACTGAGGTGGGCTTTTGACATCCTGAAAATTGTCTGGTGACCTCTACACACTGTTGGTGGGACCAGATTCCAGAACTCCTTCTCACATGAAGTCCAGAATGGCAACAATAGAGCTTTCACTACAGAAAATTTTTTTTTAACAATCAGGATATGATTTTAATAAGAAGAGCTCAGGAAAAGAGAATGAGTGAGAAGGAATGCCTGGGATGAGAAAAAGCCACAGCAAGAGGTCTGAGGAGAGTCAAGAAGAGTGAAGGTGTGTGTGTGTAGGGGAGGGGTCATGAGGGCAGCTGGGCATGAAAACCAGCCTGTCATCAGTTCTGATTTCTTTAGGGCCCATTTGGTCTAAGATAATTTGGTAAATGAGATGATGAGACACTTACATTTTAGCCTTGAAATGGAGCCCAGTATCTCATCATCACCATCCATGGCCAGTTCCCCTTTCTGACACAGCCTCTCCACTTTCCCATGATAGCGAAGCAAAGGAGAGGATCCTGGGAGAATCAGAGGAGGCACTGCTGCACCAGCTCTTCATCTATGGGAGAGCTATTGAAGCTTTGGGGGAGGCCTAGAAAGACCCACTCAAGTAGATAAAGATTCCTTTGTACTATCTCTGACGCTTTGATAGGTTTCTGTTTTGAAGTCCTAGGTTTTGAGATGAATAAACATTCAGTGCAAGAATGGCCCGGCTATGCATCAGGCAACCTTCTGAGAGTTTTGAATTCATCCAAAGCAGAAGGTCACCAAAAAGGATCTTGCTGCAATGTGGGAGTTTTGGATCTTGCTTAATGGTGTGATCAACTTGGGGAGCCTGAAGATACTCAAACTAGGCCAAGTTTCTGAAATTTACACAGGGTGCTTTTCATACCCTGTATATATACAAAGATGGAATAAAGACATTGAATTTTCCACTCTTAATTTCTCAACCTATCTAAAGCAAACCATTAACCACCCCCCTAAAAAAAGGAGAAAGAGAGAGAGGAAGAAAAAAAAAAGAAAACCTGAACACATAAAAACCTCTTTAGGCCAGTCTATTAAGGAACATTTAATAGATTTAATAGCTTTGTAACAACAAACTGATGACCATTAAAAGAAATGATAAGAAAAAGACCTTAGACTGAAGAGGGAGTTGGGGGAAGATTCTAGAGAGAGAGCCGTATTTCCTACAAGCAAGGATGCAAACGAAACAGAGCAGGCAAAGTCACTGTGGAAAAAGAAAAGAAAGCTAAACAATGCCTTTATTGATTTAAGACATGTGGGTTTCATTAGGGAAAGCTGAACGCATTAAAATAGGTTGTGATATCCGAGTGGAGGCCAAGAGCAAACTTAGGTCACAGGACTCCTCGGACAAAAGGCGCGATAAATCTTTATTAGGTAATTGTAGGAGGTAGGAGGGGAAGAGCGAGTCTATCCTCTCTGTCCTCCCCACCCCCACTCGGATAGTTTCTCAGCCTTCAGAGGTAAGTCAGCACGCTGATGCTGACATGGAAAAGCAAATGCCAGGGTCCTCTCTGTTTGACACAGCAACATCTGCCTGCCAAGGCAGCCCCGAGCCAGAAACACTCATGCTGATATGGAAATAAATAAGGCCGAGATCAAAGCAATGCCTGTAAGATGTCTCAATGCAAAGCTTCCGCAGAACCCAAGAGGAATAAAGTAGCAATAATAATTTCTGTTCACTTTGGTAGGCATTTTCTCCTAGGGGCTCATAACTCATGGTGGTGTTTAGGAAAGGAGCAGGCATTCCCTGGACAGCCTCACTTTAGAAAGAATGGATGAGAAAGAAAAGATCACTTGACCATTCTAGTGAGGAAACTGCAGTTCAACAAACACGGAGAATGTGGTGGGTACTTTCAGGTAAACTCCCCTCCTCCTCTCCCTCCCCCTCCTCCTCTCCCCCTCCTGTCCCTCCTCCTCCCTCTCCTCTTCCTCCTCTTCCTCCTCCTTCTCTCTCGTCTTTTCTTTTCTTTCATTTTGTTTTTTACTATAAGAACTCAGGTAACCTAGGCCAACCTCCATCTCCCTTTGTATCAAAGGTGACCTGAGCTCCAGATCTCCTTGCCTCCACCCCAAAATGCTGGTGGGCCCCACTTTACCCAGCTTGTATGAACTTTTAAAAATTATTCTGAATCCTTTGTCTTAATATATACCTCAAACTAAAGCAAAACTCTCAAACTAAAAAAAAACTGTCTTAAATTTTTATTGATGTGTTTCTGTTCGTTTCTTTCTTGCGTTCCTTTTTCTAGAATTTTCTCATTTTTATCTGTGACCTGTTTCTTTCTTCTTCCTACTAATACCACAGTCCCATAAACTAGGTCTCTCTGATACCCTCATAAATCTGGTTGCATCAGGACCTCTTGTCTTCAAAAAACCAGCCCAGCAAGGGCCACTTGTGTGAACCAACCCAAAAAAGAAGTCATTGGCTTGGTATTTTGTCTTTATAATACCCACTTCTGTGGGGTTTTGTTGTTGTTTTGCTTTTTACATTTATGTACGTGTGTGTGTGTGTGTGTGTGTGTGTGTGTGTGTGTGTGTGTGTGTGTGTGGTTAGGTGGTGCACACACCATGGCACCCGTGTAGAGGTCAGGAATGACTTGTGGTAGTTTGTTCTCTTCCTCAACACCATGTAGGTTCTGAGGACACAACTCAGGTCCTCAACCTCCACCCACTGAGCCATCCTGCCAGCCTCAATAGTGCCGCTCAGATGATTGCCTTGGATATATTGTAATATTATCTGATGAGCCAAATAACCATAAAAGCATTTACTAACCAACAATATATAGTAGCCTTTTTTTTTTTAATCATAGAAGAATAAAGGACTTTAGCCCAACGACATCACACTAGTTTGTGCAAGATGCTCTATCAAAGTGTCTGCAATCACACAAATCCCCTTTTTGCTCTCTTGTCTCTAAGGTAAGTAAGTTCTAACTTGAATGCATGTGGCACCCGGTGACACCCAGAGGCCTGGGTTTTAGAAGAGTTTAACTATGGGAAAAGATACATAAATTGGACCTTTGTTTATATTTCAGTTAAGGGCTCAAAACTGAGAAGATTGAAGAGCTGGGGCAAATGTGGGGAGTCAGCGTTAGGAGACTTGGCCCTGAATGTCTTAGGATGTACAGGATGGACAGTCAGGCCTGTATGCATAGGAAGAGTGGCTCCTCAATAGTGTTCCTGGAAACTGAGAGGCTCCAGCTGGGAGCCCAACTGCCTCTCACTGGAAGTTATGCAGATAGGAAAGGATGCAATGGCTGTGAGGAACTGGGTGGGTGGGGTAGAAGAGGACCTGAGCTTCCAGCAGTGGGGACTTGGCCATCTCTGGTGTCAGACAGAAGTTTAACCTGATAGATCTCAGGCTTGGAAGGAAGGGCTGCCACCCTGGAGACATGTGGAGTAGGAAAAACTAGGAAAATGTGGCAGGTCCCAGGGGGCAGGCCACTAAGCACCAAGCCACAGAGTTTGAATGTATTTTCAAGAGTGGCTAAAAGCCTTTGAAAACCCTGTTCAGGCTCACTAGTGCATGTGTGATATATATGTGCCTATGTGCGAGTATAGGACTCCAAATATGTGTGTGTACTAGGATGTGGGTGTCTGTGGATATGAATGAGTATGTATGGTTCTGTATGTATGCACATTCACAAATTGGCTATATGTTTTGCACTGTATAGGTCTCTGTGATGAGTGTCTGAGTATGTTCTAGTGTGAGTATTGGTGTGAGAGTTTGTGACTAAGAAAGGGTTTAATGGCAGTGATGGGCCAGTGGGGTAGAAAAGAACCTGAGCTTCAAGCGTGGGGACTTGACCATCACTGGTGTCAGACAGAAGTTTAACCTGACTGACAGATCTCAGGTCTGGAAGGGAAGGTGGTTACCCTGGAATCCTCTGCTGCCATCCATGTGCCCAGCCTCTGGCATTGGTCTTTTCTGTTATCTGCCCATCATGGAAGATGAAGATTTCCCACCTTGCTTTCTCTTAGGGAAATTCAGGGCTTCTTTTGTCCCATGTTTAAAAGTGTGTGTGTGTATGTGTGTGTGTATGTGTGTGTGTGTGTGTGTTCATATACCATTTGAAAATATAAGACAAGCAAGAGATCTGTGGTAGGATTTTGTTAAGATTTTTGTTCTTCAGTCTGTCACTCAACAGCAGCCTTGGGTGAGTTATGTAACTCCTTCCTTCTTCCCACCTGTGTTTGCTCAGTGCCTAGCAACTGGGAGCATCTGTCACTGCTTGTTGCAGTCATCTGCGGGAGTGCAGCAGAGGTGCCATATACTGCCTGGTAGCAAAGGTACAGAGAACAGCAGGTATGGCAGTGCGTGCCTGGAGAGGTAGAGGCAGGAGAATGACTTTCAGGTCATTCTTGTCTAAGAAATAAGAGGAAATGAAGGAGGAGGAGGAAGAGGAAGGAAGAAAAGAAGGATTGGGTTTGTAGCTCAGTGGTAGCTCACTTGCCTAGCAGGCTAGGGTCTTGGGTTCAAACCCAGCACTGTCAACGAATCCTACAATCCGGGAACATGAATGGAAAGGGACAGAATTGACTTCTGTGAGATGCACTGGCCCTAGTTTAGTGGGGGGATTTGGAGGAAGTACTCTGCACTGTTAACAGTGGAGGCGCTGAGCTAATGGGGCTGCAGCTGGATGAAACTGAATGGTGTGGGGGCCACGGTACCTGAGTAAACAGCAGCAACCACTCTGTAAGAGAGGCCATGCCTGGAGCCCCACAGGGAGAAGACTGTCCTCACTCAAGAGCTAGAACCCTGTTCAGACACCAGACTGGGGGACACATCAACTGCACATGACTATTGTCAAATGGCACACGATTGTCATTCTCCCTGTGCTGGGACAGCGGTGACATCAAGAGCTCTTCTGGCCTCCCAGCCAATCTCCTTTCTACCAAGAGCTTCAAGCCAACCTGTGAAGGTGACTAAATCTTGTCTATGCAGACTTAATCCTGAGCAGTTAGCTTCCGCTCACTTTCCCATTTGACTTCAGGCATCCATTACTTCTGAAGTGTTTGCAGTAGCTGAATACCACTTCAGGGACTGGAAGCTTCTAGTGACAATCAGATGTCCAGTCATTGCACTACCGGCCTACTGAAGAGACCCCTCATGCTTTCAAACTGGGGGGAAATCTATGTAAGATAAACTTTACCACCATCAGGAGCACAGTTCAGTGGCATCGAGTGTATGTGTGTGCTGTGTAGGTGTGACTGCTGTCTCTGCTGTTTGCATCCCAGCTTGAAACTCGGAGCCCCTTTAGCCACACCCCACTCTCCTCTTTTCTTAGCTCTTTTCAATCAAGACTCTATTTCCTGTCTCTGCAATTATTCCTGAAGGCACCTCACAAAAGTAGAAGTATACAATAGCAGTTCGCTTGTGTCTGGCATGTTTGATTTTTGTACAATATCATTATCTCTTTATGGTCTGTAGAAGTCAATGCACCCTGTACATGTGAATGAAGTCAGGAACCAGGCTAAATTATCAACACATATATATGGAGAGTCATTACAGCAGAGTATGGCTAGAGTGTAGTGAGCCAAGATGTTTGAGCATAAGGCTTGGAGCAGTGTACTGAGCTTGTGTTTGATGAAATGATGTAACTTCTCTGGGATAGGGTTCTTCATGTATAATATAGAAACCTTGACAGTAAATAGACATGGACTATTGTGAGAATGAAACATTAAAAATGATACTTGGCAAATAGTTGCACTGAGAAAATATTAATATAACTTAAAATAAGAACTCAAGGAAACATATTCAAATACAAAACTTAAAGGCATGGCCTCACGAAAAAACCTTAACAGTTTTAAAGTGTTCATTATAATAAAAAACGTGTCTTCTCTCAAGACTTTTACTTACAGTCATACCTACATGAAATTTTAAAACACAACACATTTTAATCTTAAATAGTGAGATATAATCCAAAGACGGTAGCTTATCCTTGTAAACCTAGCTCCCCAGAGCCCCAGCCAGAAGTTTGAAGCTAGCCCAGAATACATTGTGAGTGTGAAGCTAGCCTGGGCTACATAGTGAGATGGAGGAAAGAGAAACTGAATCTAAATAGAGTATGAAAAGGTTTACAAAAGATACACCCTAAATGCCCATTTAGCAGATTCTATACCAGCAATATCGAAAACATGGCCAGTATTGACCAGATTCTTCCAGAAGTGCAAGTCAAGCAAGTCCTTTGTAAAGAGAGAAAAGTATAACTCGTGCTACAGAGATGGCTCAGTGGTTAAGAGCTGAAGACCAGAGTTCAGTTCCCAGTATCCACTTCAGGGACCTCACAACTGTCTGTAAGTCCAGATCCAGGGGATCTTATACCTGCTTCAGGCCTTCTCGGGCACTGTTCTCACATGTATAAACCCACACTCAGACACACACACACATATGTACATATACACATATACACTATTGCATTAATCCTAATTGGTGCTTTAATAAAAACCTAGAGCCAGATATGGGGGGAAAAGCTGAAAGACCAAAAA
Organism: Sigmodon hispidus; assembly: GCA_004025045.1. Lineage (NCBI taxonomy): Eukaryota > Metazoa > Chordata > Mammalia > Rodentia > Cricetidae > Sigmodon > Sigmodon hispidus. The sequence goes on from PVIH01001054.1 coordinate 80,574, forward strand.
GATAATCAAGCCACAGCCACTTCTCACCACTACTGAATCCTCAGGCTGAAAGGAGTAGATCCTGTCTCCACAAATCCTCAGACTGAATAGGGGAAGCAAAGGGCCCAATTCTGTCTCCTTCCACCATATATTCCTTTCTCTGCCCAGCCGTTCACTTCCTGTCTCAACCTTCCTAGTGCTGAGATTAAAGCATGTGTGCTTCCCAAGTACTAGGAGCAGAGGTATGGAATCCCAAATGCTGGGATTAAAGATGTGTGCCACCACTGCCTGGCTCTGTTTCTCTTTTGGACTGGATAATCTCATGTAGCCTAGTGTGGCCTTGAACTCACAGAGATCCAGACAGATCTTTGCTTCTGCCTCCCAGTGCTAGGATTAAAGGCATGTGCCACTACTCCCTGATCTCTATGGCTAACTGTGGCTGGCTCTGTTCTCTGATCTTCAGGCAATTTATTTCTTAGAGGATATATAAGATATCACAATACACATAGTAAAAATAAAAATATTTAAAAAAGAAAGTGAAATTTAAGACCCTCAGAGATGGCGCTGGAGAGAGTTAGGAGCATTGGCAGCTCTTCCAGAGGATGCAGGTTTGAGTACCAGCATTCACAAGGTTGCTCACAACCATCTATAACTCTGGATCCAAGGAATTCTTTGTTCTCTTCTGACACACGGTGCACAGACATATGTGCAGGCAAAACATTTATCACAGAAAAATAAAAAAAGACAGTCGGAGATAAAGCAAAGTCTGCCAACAGCACAGTTGCCTGGAGGATGAGACCCAAGGATACAAAACAGAAGTTACCACCCAAGCAGAAAAGAAAGAAGCTCTCTAGTTTTGCATATATAGGGAAGGGCTTTTCCCATTATCAAACCAAGATATGATTGCCTATCTTAGGAAAACCCAATTCACTGATTCTGAAAAACCAAAACCATCATCCTGAGTACAGATTTTGCAACCAAAATTTTCCCTGTTCTTACAGGAACTACCTCCCATCCAGTTCCTAAGCTGTTCTGTGGATCTTCCAAAGACCTGTCATTGTCTCCTAAACTGCCTCTGCATTGTGGCCTGGTTGTCCTGTAACCACATTGTTCTGTCTTGACGGAGTCACAGGCCAGCCTTACTACCTCTTTTATGAATGTGGTGTATAATAAGCTTTGAGATTCTGAAATCAAGAGCCTAAGGTGTTGTGCTGGGGATGTATGGAAAGAGACTCCTTTGAGTCTGGCCTTCAGTTTGCTGGGTTCTCCTCTAGATTATATGCTTAGTTCCTTCTCAAGGTCAGAATCAACTACTTCTTCATTTCCAGCAGCATTTTAGTGACAGTTCAGTTGTTTTCATTTTCCAGTGACTGTTTCAGGCGTCTCTGTCTTTTGAGGGACTAGTCATATTCCTCTATTATCTTCCATTATTTTTATGCTGTGCATGCCAGATTAAAATGCACAGTCTTAAAAGATTTCCCTGGAGTGTGTTATCAGGACATGCACCGTGACCTCTGAGAAGTCAAGCCCAGATTCTCCTCTTGTTAAAGGTTCTTTTGTTTCCACATTTCACAGACCTTCTGACTCTCAGAGGAGGTAACTTGCCAATAAAGCCCCTAGACGTTGGCCTCGGGGACAGGGAAGAGGAACCGACAGAAATTCCTGGAATTTATTAAGAGGGGAAATATTTTGTGACCTTTGTTTTTAAAAGCAGGTTTTCAGGGGTACTAGAAAATTCCCCTACAGTTGTTTCATTAGAGAGAAAACAGTATGCAGCAGGTATAAAAACAGGAAAACGGTAAGAGAGTGGCCACTGAGTGATCATCTCTAGAGAGGGGAAATTTGTCTGAGACAAACAGTTCTCAGAAAGAGCGAGAGTTTCTTGACTGAGTGTTTGGATGGTTTTGACACCTTCTACGTGGAGGCCAGACTGAAGTGCACACTCTGGAGCTCTGGAGGGCTCTCAAAGCCACGGTTGGTCAGAGGACAGTCTTAAAGAAAGAACTTCAGACTCAAAATGGGAGCAATTTGTCTGTTAGAGCTACGAGAGCTAAAAATTAAAAATACAATGAAATGCTAGATAACAGCAGCATATAAGTAGACTAAGAGGAAAGTGGACAGAAAGCGAGCAGACAGGACTGGATCCTCCAAAAAGATACAATTTGGCTAAATTCAACCTGCTAATTGAAACTGCATGCTAAGATTTCTATAGGAACACTGGAAAACTAAAAAGAATTTATAAATTCCATGCTAGTGGGGGGAGAGCAGTATAGAGAATGGAATGTATATGACATTATATGGCTTTTAAATCTTTGAACTCAGCATCCTCTCCCATAGGCTAATTCTGGAGAACAACACAACCCCCCTTCAGGAGGTGGGAGGTAAAAATAACAAGAACAGAAAATTTGAAGCTTGTTAAAATAAACAGGACAAAAAGGATCAAGATTCAAAAAACTGTATCTTTAAATAGAAAAGCTTCTTTCAAAGGAGATGGAAAAAAGGAACTAAGGGTAGAAATGACAAATATTATGTCTAAAAAACCCCCAAAAGATAGATATAGATGTTATAAGTAGACATATAATAAAAGTGAGTAGTTTAGTAAAACTATATCTGAGATTTTAAGTGAAATAAAAAATTTCTTTAAAAAAAGAGAAATAAAAAAAGATGCTTCAGGCAACAATAGCAAAATGTGAATGATTTAGTAACTGTTAATAAATTAAACTGGAATTTTAAAAGCTTCCCACAAGGTTGAATGGTCCTAGAGGAACACACTTCTCACACTGGGGGATGAATTGTCTCAGATTTAACCAAACTCCCCAGGAAGCAGACAAACAGGAAATGGTATCTATTTATTTTGCCAAATTATATTTGTTTTAATCCAAAATTAGGAAACAAATGCCTAAGAATAGAAGTGAAACCAAAGTGTTGATAAAGTGAATCTTGTCTACCATAGTTCTATGTCATGAATTATGTCCTAATCAAATAGGATCTGTGTTACGATGGAAGAGCCTAGTATGAGTGAGAACTCAGAAAATCTATTCATACAGCGGACACAAAAGGGAGGGACTGGTCATTTTAATAGGTTCAGAAAAAGCATCCAATGAAATTCAAGACAGTACAGTAATATAACTTAATTTGATGAAAAGTATTAATAAAATATAATAACAGGACTAGGAGATGGTTCAGGGAGTAAAAGCATTCGCTGTGCATGTATGTGCACCAGTGTTCAGATCCCCAGAGTCCAAGCAGAGTTGAATGCAGGGGTGCACATCTGTAACCCCAGAGCTCCTACTGAAAATGGAGAGCAGAGATGTGGTCCCAGAAGCTCACCAGTCAGCTAGCTTGGAGAAAACAATAAAAACACCCTGCCTCAGACAAGGTGAAAGGCAACAACTGATACTCTGCCACACACATGCTCACCCCAAAGATATACATGAGTCTAAAAAAAAAAAAAAAAAAAAAAACCTAAACAAATGGGTATATTGACCTCATAGGTCACAAAGTTCAATTTTGGGAGGACATCAGTTTCAATGTAATGGATTCATGGATTAATTAAATGTACTCCCAAATTATTTTTCTTGGACATTGGTACACTAATTCATAAATTCAAATGAAAGGGAAATTTGTTAGAATATTTTTGAAGAAGGCAAAGAAGTTAAAGAACTTTTCCTGTGATTTATTAGGGCTTCACATGATCCCACAGCAATTAAAATAATCCCAGCATGCTGGGAAGGCATAGAGGAGGATTCTTGGGGTTGCTGGCCAGCAAGTCTATCCAAATTAGTGACTTCCAGACCAGAGAGAGAGACCTTGTCTCAAAAAATAGGGTGGAGATCCATGAATAAACCCAACCTCTGGCTTCCACACATACTCACACACCTACACAAACTTACACATATATCACACATATACACATAGTAATGCCACAATACAAAGATACAATACACAATGAAAACCATATGCTATCAAGTGGGGCAAGACAACTGCTACACACACAACTGGCCAAGGTTTAGAATGAAAAAGGTATTAAAAATGTCTATGAGTCAATAATATACATATAATATTTAACCATCTTCATATTGCTACTAGAAATAATATAAATGTATATAACTATATAAATTATATATAAATATAATATAAATATAATGAGAAAAATATAAATATTTCACAAAGGAAGAAAGCTGATTAATAATCAATATTAAAAGATGCTCAACTTATTTGTAACCAGAGAAATGCAAATGGAACAGGTACTTGGTTCTAGAGCACATGCCTGGCAGATAGCACAATTCTTGGCTGTGTCCAGTATCCATAAGGATACCTGCTTCATGTGGTACAGCAGAAGTCTATAGATAGGACCTTGGGCATTACCTGCTAGCCTGACCCATCAATTCTGCCCAGCAAAATACTTTCACATGTTACCAGGAAATAGATACTATTAATTGTTTGTAATACATAGAAAGATAGAAAACAAGTTGAATTTCTATCTATAATGAAGTGCATCCAAGATAGCTACTGCCTACATCAATGTGGATGAACCTCCATAGTATTATAGAATGGTAAGTCACTGATACATGCTTTTGAGCAGTCTGAGGAAGTGAGATTTTTTTTTGAAAAATAAGGGTTGAGTTAGGCAAGGAAAGGAAAGGGTTAGGAGCAAAGAACAACACACCCACTCAGGAAACAATGCCCGCCCCTCAACTGTTTCCTGATATACGTCCCCGGTTGACACTAACTCACTTTTACACACCTGGTTCTATAATCTTTGGTATGCATGCACACTGTGTGCATGTGTGTGTGTGTGTGTGTGTGTGTGTGTGTGTGTGTGTGTGTGTACAAGTGCATGCTTGCTATGGTGTACCTGTTGAGGTAGGTCCAAGGATTACTTCTGGTGTTGTATGGGCTTCTCAACTTATCTGAGGCAGGATCTCTCTTGTCTTTTTTTCTGCTGGCTCTCCAGCTTCTGGGATTCTGCTCCTGCTTCCTTTCTCGACACATGAGCTCTGGAATTACAGCTGTACCCCTGTGTCTGGCTGTACATGGATTCTGGGTATCTAAACTTAGGTCCTCCCATTGTTCCCTAGCCATCTTCCCAGCCCTCGGGATGCCTTTTTATGAAGCATGGGCTGTTCTGAACAACTGAATTGCCTTTTGGGAACACATGGAAAATAAGAAAGGCTTAAATGCAAATAAAAAAGGCAAAACAGTTAGACAAGAAATAAAGATATTCACAACAAAATCCTTCAGAAAATGGGGAAAGCAAACCCAGAGTAAATCTGCCCTCCACTGTCAGTCCCTAAAGCAATGGTTCTCAAGTTACCCAACGCTATGACCCTTTAATACAGTTCTGTATGATGTGGTGACTCACAACCATAATTTTTTTTTAGTTGCTAATTCATCACTGTAATTTTGCTACTATTATGAATCATAGTGTAAATATCTCTGTTTTCTGATAATCTAAGGTGACACCTGTAAAAGGACCATTTGACTCCACAGGGGCCGTGACCCACAGTTTGAGAACTGCTGTCCAAAAGAGGAGCAAAGATGAGTAGTATGTATGGGCTTCCACAGGAATAGCAGAGACAGCATGGTTAACAACAGAACTAAGCTTTTCCTCTAGGCCCCTAAGAATGAAAGGTGCTCTGAGAACATGATTTTGTTTTTTAAAGGCCTGATAGTCTTTGTGTTTAGAAAGGCATTATTGTCACAGGTGTTATATAAGGTTTCTGGCCCAGACTTTTGAACCTAGCCCTTAGATTCGAACCCACAGTCCCAAAGAACCACACAGATGTCTATATTAATTACACTCTGCTTGCTGATTGACCTGGGAACCAGGCATATAACTTGCTAACTCTTTACTCTAAAATCCATGACTCATATCTTGATTAGCCATGTGACTCAGTACCTTTTCACAGAGCAGCATAGTTGTCCTTTGCATCTGCTGGCTTCTCTGCTGGTTTCTCTGGCATTTCTGTGGTATTTCTGCTTTCTCTTCTTGTTCTTAGTCTGGTAGGCCTGCCTAGACTTCCTGTCTGCCTCTGGCCAATCAGCATTTTTATTAAACCAGTAGATGGAACAGTTATTTACAGTGCAACAACGTAATTCCCTACAAGGCTTAAAATTAGCATGCAGTTCATGAACACTATAAACTAAGACTATCAATTATCAATGCTGAAATCAAGCTCACAAACCTTTCTGTTTGTTTCTTTGCGTGTTTAGGAATACGGTAACTAACTAAGCATATGGAGTATCATTTTTCAAGCTCTGTGATGATATTTAAATTAACGCATAGAAGACTAAATTCTTCTCTGTTAAATAACAATAACTTCCTTAGACATTTATGCTACAATTAAATGCTTAACACATCTGAGCTTTTCAAATATTTTCAAGGCCTGTCAAGTATTGTGAACACCCTGATGAACGTCATTATCCCCTAGTGTTGACTCAACTAACAAGACTTTAAAATATAATAGAATCAATTATTTTAATGTCATGGAACTTAAAGGCAGAAAAAACATATCCAAAGGCAATATGATAATGTCAGCACTTAATGTACTCACACAACCCTTAAAATATATAGCTTATATAACAATATGGATACTGAAATCACCTTTACCCTCACTCAGATTGGAACACTTTCCTATTGATAATCAGCAGAGCATCATTGGCTGAGCACAACAATCCAGGAAGAGTCCATTTAGAGTATTTGCCATCAACCTGCCACTGTTGCCTAGATGAACCTCAGGTTCACCAACAGAGTCCTGGGTTAGCCCTGGACTCACTCCGTCTACTTACCCAGTCAAGCACTGAAGTACTTCAACAACATTTTTTCTGTATACCCACCACCCCATTCCTGCTCCACCCAGATTGCAACACTTTTATGTCTTTTGGTTCATGAAATTCCACACTCTGTAACAATTCACTTCATCATCTGTTTTATCATTTCTATAATCATTTATGCACAGGAGGCTAATACAGGAGGGACAATTAATGATGTGAAGCATAAAGGCAGAAAGGTATTGGGAATGTGTCTGGGAGATGAGAAAAAAATATTTTTAGAATATGAAGTATTGAAAATAAGAAGAGCTTGCAAACATCTTGAAGTTATGAGGGAGGGAGTTTCCAGCTGTTTCTGACAAGTCAGGCTTATAAATAAAAAGTACTTCCATGCCCTTTAGTCTCAGCCTAAGATGGATAAAATGCCACTGCTACTGTCTACCTAGTGTAGACTTCACAGCAAGGGACACAGGTGATGTCACCCGTGACAGCAATAACCTGACTGCAAGAAGGTATTATTGCAACTTGCCAATCCAAGACAATTCAAGAGATCTCTAAGCTGAATCTTAATATTTCCTTTGTGGAGACACAAATATCCCACAAGAGTTTGGGAACAAAATTGCATATGCAGCTTGTTAACATAAGTTTAAGCCCCACCACATGACCGGGCACTGACTGGTGTGAGAGCCAACTGTGACATGGGTGTCACTCTTTAAGAAGCCAGACTCCTTCTAGAGCACTGGTTCCCAACCATCCTTATGCTGAGATCCTTTAATACCTCATGTTATAGTGACCCCCCCATCATAAAATTAATGTCATTGCTACTTCATAACTGTGATTTTTGCTAGTGCTATATATCAAAATGTAAATATCTGATATGAAGGATGATATTAGGTGACATCTGTGAATTGGTCATTTAACCCCAAAGGGGTTATAACTCACAGGTTGAGAACTCTTGGATATAGAGTTTGGAGAAACGGTTCTTTTAACTTTTATTCTTAGCTCTTGAGGGATCTGGCCAAGATGAGGCCTAACCATGGCAGAAACTGAGAAAAAAAAATAGAGAATAGAGGAGATGATCAGGGCTGGAATTTAGACTCTGTGCTGACTAGTTGGGATGGAGAAGGTAATTAAAGAGAATCATAGTTAAATGAGAAGTTCCCATCCATTGGGAAGACAGCAAATAAGAGATGGATGGGCTGTGCACAGGAGAAAGATAAAAGCTTTCATCTTAAAAAAATTAATTTAAGTACATCAGCGTGCTTTCCCACAAATATCATCCTCACGTGTTGGGAAAAAAATTTCTTTCTTTTTTTTCAAGCTGTGACTGTTTATTAACTGACCAGATTACAAAAATACCATGGGCAGCACCTTAGTTCATCCATCTAATAGGCCTGTTTATCTGGTCTTCCCTGTTGCCAGCATCTCCCCCTTCCACAAAATGAGTTGTCTTTTTCTTCATTCCACCTCGAGGAGAGGATAATTTGAAGGGCCACAGGAAGTTACTGGCTTCCTTGAAGCGTTTTCCAACTGTATAGATCTCATGAATTAGATCTTCCATGCAGATGATGACATATTTACCCAGAAACCAAGCAATCAAGGAATTATCCGTCAAGGCAATTCTCTTCTTATTGATTTTGCCATAGCCTTGTTTGTTTTACCGACTTCAGGTTGGGATACCCCCATGCAATGTATGGTTCCACAATTCTCAGCATGTTAATTGAAGCCTTGTTGAGCTTGACAAAGGTGCTGTTGAAGATCTGATGAAGACGGAGAAGCTGCAATACCTTAGGGACCTTTGGACTTACACCATTGGACTTACACCATTGATACCTCGAATTCTGATGACAAATGCCAACTTTGGCTCTGCAGGCACGTAGACATTTCCAGCTTTCCTTGCCATCCTAGCCATCCAAATCTCAGTCCGGTACCTCTGCCTGTATTCCTTGTGGTAATGCTTCCCTTTTCATAGATAAGCTTCCTCCTTGTCTTTCAAAGTGTCTTCAGGGCAATCTTCTTCCGAAGGCGCTTCACCTTCAGCTCTGAAATTCCTTCCTTTTTTCTTAAGGGTTTCTGGCACAGAAGAAACTTTCTTTTTCTTCTCCTTGTCATTTGCAGGAACCTTCTTTTTCTTCTCTGGCACAGCCTCCATGGTTCCAGTCGGAAAAAAGAAAAGAAAATTTCTTAATTTACCTATTTACTTATTCATTCTATTATGTTGTGTATGGTTTCTGGCCCAGATTTTCCGATATAGACCAGAGGTTTGACAACAGTCTGACAGTCTGGCAGAAACATATGCAGTCCCATAGAATCACACAGATGCTTATATTAATTTCTTGCTGATCAGCCTAGGGCCCTGGCATATAACTTGCTAGCTCTTTTGTCTTAAACTGACCCATCTTTCTTATCCTGTTCAGCCATGCAGCTCGGTACCTTTTCTCTGCAACTCCTCGCAGCCCCAGCAACTCCACTCTGTGGCATCTGTCCTGCTCTGAGATGTTCCAGAGTTTTCTGAGTCTGGTAGCCCCACCCACACTTCCTGTATGCCTCTGGCTAATCAGTTTTTTGTTAAACCCATAGGTGGGACAATTATTTAAAATATAACACATAATTCACTACACTATTGTGTTCTAAACAGAATTCAGATTGGCCCTGAACTTGACTCATCACCATATAGAGCCTTAAACTTCTGGGTTCCTCTTTCCACCTTCCAAGTGCGAGGACCAAGCATGTGTCACCATGCCTAGTAGCAAGGAAATAGATTTGCCGCTCTTCCATATCTTGAGCATATTTTTCCCCATTGATTTATTTGTTGCCAACTTTGTAGCCCCGAGATTGTCAAGTCAATGGAATTGTTTATGAGTTGTTTGTTAATCAACTCACTTTCATCTCCTGAGAAATAGGAGTTTCATTAACTTTCATAACTTTCAAAATTTTTGTTTTCCTAAGGATGCTTAAAGGGGCATTATTCATAATGGGAACAGATCAAAACCAGTGACAACTCCTGAGAAAAATGGGTAACTTAAGATCAGCACTGATGATGAAGCCATTGCAAATGCGTTCAGTCAGTCAATGTATCTTTCTGGGAATGCAGAAGCAGCATGTTGAGTGCTTAGGCCCTTAAAGACAATAAATTCATTGACAATGCTTGTCCAGCTTTTTGGCATCACAATAGACTATTGTCTTCCTGCAAAGTTTACACTCAGTCAAGCTGCACAGGCAGGTTACCTACTACCCTCTGCTCCCGACCAAATTATGACATTTGAAGTAAACTTATGATTTTGTACTGGGCCACATTCATAGCTATCCTTGGGGCACACATTGGTCACGTTTACCATAACTTTGTCATTAATAAACTACCCCCTTTGTCCTCCTGGCCACCACACTTTATTTTCTTACTGTGGTACAATTGGAAAGAATGGTAAGGAGGCTGAGATGGTACTCAGAATAGAGAGGGAAGGCAACACTGAAGGGAGGTAAGAGAAGCCACGTGGATATTGAGGTAAAATGCACATTGCAAGGGCTCTAAAGCAGAACTCTTAGGGGTGTCTTTAAAACAAATGTTTCCTTTCTCAGATCTATTTCTTCCTCTTCCTCTCGTCCTTCTCCTCCTCCTTCTTCTTCTTGAGGCATGGTTTCTCTATTTAGCAGCCCTGGCTGTCCTGAAACTCTCTCTGTAGACCAGGCTGGCCTCACCACAGGCTCCCAAGTGCTGGGATTTAAGGCAAGCCCAGCCTTTCTCAGGTCTAATGACCAAATCAGCATCTTGACACTTGCTAGGTGAGCACTCTTCCACTCAGCTAAACTGCCAACCTATTCCAACATGTCCAATGAATACCAAGGAGCCTGAAGATGGGGGAAAAAAGAATTATGGGCAGAAGAGTAAGCCAAAGGATGAATTAGTCAGAGGGCCAATTCATGCAAGGCTTATTGCAAAGACCTTGGCTTTCATTCTAAGTGACATGAAGGCTGCTCTTGTTTCATTTCTGTTGCTGAGATAAAACAACCTGATCATAAGTCACTCAGAGGAGGAAAGGCTTGGTTTAGCTTAGAATTCCAGTGACCATCCATCATGGATGGAAGTCAGAGTGGCAGTTTAAGAGACATGGTCACACCACATCCACAGCCAAGAGCACAGGGGAATGAATGGATCCTTATTATCTGCTCTCATCTAGCTTTCCTTTGTTATATATAGTTCAGGACTCCTAGCCTAAGGAATGGTGCTACCCACAATGAGCTGGGTCTTTCTTACATCAATTAGTAATCAAGACATATAGTAAAAAGTTTCTGGGCCAGCCTAGCCCTGAGATCTGGACCAGCAGTCCCAAATAATCACACAAAGTCTTACATCAATTACAAGCTGTTTGCCTATGGCTCAGGCATATTACTTGCTAAATCTTAGTCTTAAATTAACCCATGATTAGCTACATGGCTTAGTACCTTTTCTCAGAGCAGCATTCTCATCCCACTTCCTCTGCATCTCCCTGGCATCTTTGCTCTGTTCTTTCTTTTTCCAGAGTTTTCTTAGTCTGGTAGCCCCATTCACACTTCCTGTCTGCCTTCTGGCCAATCAGCATTTTATTAAACCAGTAGGAAGAACAAATATTTACAATGTATAGGAACATAATCCCACAGCGAAGACAATTCCACACAAATAAGTTCATGAACCAACTTGGTCTAACTACTCAGTTAGGACTCTCTTCTAAGGTTGTAACAAGTTGATATTTAAAATTAGCCATCACTGAAACCATTGAGAGATTTTGTACAGAGGACACACAGGACAAGATTTGTGTTTTATGAGATTTTTTGTTTATGGGTAGAAGTAGATCAGGGAAGCAGAAGAAGCAAGCTGAGGGGTATGACAATAACCCAGATGAAAAGATGGTAGGAGCGGTCACCATGGAGGTGACACAGAATGACAAAAGTCTCCACGAATTTCTGGAGACAGATCAGGCAGAATTTGTTGAATTGAATATAGAAAAAAAGGAAAAAAGAAGAGAAAAAAATGAGTCTGTGATTTTGGTCTGGGCAACTGGAAATATGGAAGAGCTGCTAACTAAAATGGGAATTTTGTAAGAAGAAAGAGATTTGTTTACTTATTTATGTATCTCCCCGCCCCCTCTGTGTGTGTGTGTGTGTGTGTGTGTGTGTGTGTGTGTGTGTGTATGTGTGTGATTTTTATGACACAGGGTTTCTCTGTGTAGCCCTGGATGTCCTGGAGCTCACTCTATTGACCAGGCTGGCCTTGATCTCGGAGACTAACCTGTCTGTGCCTCCCAGTGCTGGGATTAAATGTGTGTCACCACACCTAGCTCAAGAAAGTGCTTTGTTAAATTAATCTATAGCATTGTCTTATAGGTTTAAAACATTAGAGTAACAGTGACTTTATATGGCACAGACTAATGTAAATTTATGTTATAGGTACAGGAAAAGACCCTAAGTCTGTTTCTGATTGGAAAAAAAAGACTGCAGAATAGCAGGACTAGTATGTGAATGCAAGGAAACTATTCTATTTATTCTAAACATGAGGGCATCTGTGTCCCTCTGAGACTTAGAGTGGGGACATATGTCTTGGTGTACTCATACCTTAGGGCCACAGCCTTTGGACCCTAGGAAATGTAGAAGTAGCCTATTCACTGAGGCTGCTTTCTGGTAAGTCCAACATTGCTCATTCCTTGTTCAAAGATATTGTGAGTTCCTCTAACTTATAAATGAGTCCCTTTTATTTTACTAGATAGACATCACACCAATAGACAGGACTAAGTCTTCTGAGTCACAGTGAGTAGCTCTCAGCCTTCTAGATAAAGAGAGGGTCTCTGTGCTATAAGAGCTACAGTACCTGGCTACTTGAGCTAGCAAGAACTGAAAGAGTGCCTTTGACTGTATCCCAAGGCGGTGGGTCAAGAGAGGAACATAAATTTGGACAGGGAGGAAGATCTGTTGACACGGAAGCACTTCTTATTTTTAAAGTCCAACACCTTTGTGAAAGCTGTGCTAATGCACTGCCAAGATGGCTCGAAACCACTTGGAAATTTGACTGTTACAGAAGGAATGGAAGAAAATGTGGGGCTGCCATGGCAAAGCTGAGGAAGCCAGAGACTCACAGAAGTGAGAGCATAAAAATGGACATTACATATGGCAGAGCAGCCTATTTAGTGAGACAGAGAGAAAAGGGCTGTCGCAAGGGAGTGATCTTGCTTAAGGATCATAGATGCAGTTTTTGGCATGAGCATCCAAGAGACCTGGGGTGAAGAGTTTGTAGTGATGAGCCAGGGAACATGGCTGGCATGGAGGTTCTATGAAGGACAAGTAATCTGGCATCCCAGCATGGATGAGTAATTTATAAGAACATTGCTTGAGCAGGACCACAAAAGTCTATGATGGGGGAACAGAAAGCAGTTGTTCCAGTAAGAATGCGTGATCCTGTATCTAGTACCTAGAACTGAGACAGTCTGACACAGACCCACTGACTGGAGACAAGATGGAGTCCTGGAGATGAAGGACTATATATACAGTACTATGGCAAGTCACTGTGGTGAATTTCCCCAGGGTTTTTATATTGTGGAGAGAAAGTAAATACTGAAATATTTCAAGCAATTCTCCATTTCAGCCTCTTAAATAGCAGATACTAGAAAAATACACCACTGTGCCCAGCTCATTTAGACATCTGGAGAACTGTTTTATACAGGGTCTAAGGTTAACATTTATTACCAATGTCCAGATTATCATGATGGACCCTTATTAGTACAGGGATGTGGAAGTATGCTGGGTCCATAAATTCAGTGGTCCATAGACTGAATGGTCATTTCCTGAGTCCCTAATTATATCATGAAACAAAACTCTTGGAAGTTAGCAGAACACTTAGATTAGTTATTTGGAATGAACAGAAAAAAAGAAAAAGAAAACTCCATTCTGAAGAAAGTTGAGGTCTCTGTAAGCATCTCTACCCCTTCCCAGTATAGTAAGTAAATAGTGTGATATCTGAGAGAAGATGAAAAAGATGAATGTCTTAGCTACTTTTTATTGTTGTGAAAAGACACCATGACTAAGTCGACTTACAAAAGAAACATTTGATTTGGGGGTTCACAGTTCCCAAGGAGAGAGTCCATGACCATCATGGTTCAGAGCATGACAGCAGGAGGGTGGACATGGTGTTGGAACATTAACTGAGAGATTACATTTGATCCAGAAACATGAGAGAGAGAGAGAGAGAGAGAGAGAGAGAGAGAGAGAGAGAGAGAACTGAATGGCATGGGATTTGAAACCTCAATACCCCCCCCATCTCCTCCTAATCTTTCCCAAACAGTTCACCAACTGGGCACCAAGTGTATATGAGTCTATGGGGGCATTATTATTCAAACTACCACAACAAGGAAAATCAGAGACAAGGAGGTCTTAGGAAGGAGCATGTGGTTGTACATATGGGAGTTTATGCAAAGTGTGGGAGATAATCCCCATTCAAAAACATCTTCTCCCAAAGTCTCACTAAATAACAAGACAAAGGACCTGACTCTCTGCCAACAGCCAGCTCTGTTATCCTTCGCTCCAGTACTGGTAATCAGCCATGGAGTGGCCACAATGGCCATGTAACATAGTTTCCCATAAGCAAAACTGTGCCAGTAATTGCCACAAGCAAGCCAGCAGAACAGAACCAACTCTGAGTTCCAAGTTTGGCACCATCCGTCTAGTACATCCATTTGCTGACAAGTTGACTCTATCAAACTACTTCCGTCTAGGAAGAAGGACCCTATCTTGATTGAAAGAAGAATGTGCATTCCAAACATACAATTCCTTGCCAAACCTCAGCCAGATTGGCATAACAACCCTTTCAGAGCTATCCAATTGTCACAGAATTTCAATTAGACAAGGGTCCTGTGGAGATGTTTCTACTTTTGTTGAAGATATTATGCTTATGCAATTCCTTTAAAATTGTAATGTATAATTAAGAAATACAGATTAATAGTTAATCATCTATGATAATAAAACTTATAGCTATGTTAGGGTTTTTTTAGCTATACTAAGATATATTTTAATTAGATAGGTAATCTTCAATACTTCAAAGACCTACAGAATATGGTATTTGAAATGTTTTGAGTACTTAGACTTTTCTGGACAATGAGACAATCTGCTTATGGCAGCACAAACCTACTTCGAAGTAGCATTGAAGAAACACCATATGGGATTTACTTTCTGTGTGGCAAAAGGAAGCTACTGAGTAAGAAATTATTATATAAATGGCTGCTATATAAACTGGACATAGAGGACCCATAGGAAAATGACCTCTGAACTTTGCCAGAGCAAGCTGAGATGGTTCTTTATGTAGTCAGAAGTTTTTGGCCCAGTCTAGCCCTAGGATCCTGCTTTGCAGAGAAAACTGATAAACATTCTGCAGGACGCAGAAAGAAGTGACTGATGAACTATGCCAGAATGGGTGGATCAGTCCTTCAAATTTCCTGCTTCACTAAAGGCATGCCAGGGACCCTAGGCTTGGAGGCTGAAGATGGATACCCCAATGTTACAAAGGAACTTTGGGTGGCTGTCCAGGTAGCCAGATGTCTCTGTCATTTCTAGAATTTGGAGATTGCTTGCAATGTACTTTCTATTTACTCAGGCAATATTATATCCTTCTATGGTCTTTGATGGAGTTGAAGATTAGATATTTATAATTATAGTTTTCCTTTGTTACAATAAAAGGTAAATTAGATATGAAACTGTATTCACAAGGATAAGGTAGATAAATGATAAAATATTTTCTTTAATTTTGCTAGATACAAATAGAGTAGATACTGTAACTGTAATTCTTGCTTGATAGCTGTTTTGTTATATGTAAATTTTCTGTGTTGGAATTGAAACCTTCCTTTTTGATTAGACAGAAAAGGGGAAGTGATATGGGATGTCTTTCTGTACGTTATGAATGTGCTTATTACCATTGGTTAATAAAAAGGCTGTTTTGGCTTCTGGCAAGGCAGCTTAGAGGCAGGTGGGAAATCCAAGCAGAGATAAAAGGCAGAGTCAAGGAGATGCTGTAAGCAGCCACCCAGAGAGCAAGATGCGAAACTACTGGTAAGCCACAGAACCACATGGCAATACATAGATTAATAAGAATGGATTGAGCTAAGTTGTAAGAGCTAGTTGGTAATGAGCCTGAGCCATAGGTCAAATAGTTTGTAGTTAATATCAGATTCTAAATAATTATTTTATAAGCAGCTGCAAGACTGCAGGTGGGAAAATACCTACAGACCTAAGCCCCAGATAGGTCAGAAAACTTCCAGCTACAGGGTCCCTCTGTACAGCTAAAGAGTTGCAACAGTAGATGCAGACCATGGGACTCACTGGTTCTAGATATCATCCAGAACTTTTCAGCCTGATGAAATTGTGCAAACAGCTGTTTAAAGGTGCAGCCAAGATGTTGGCTCAGAGATGACCTTCTGCAAGACTGGAACACCATACCTCACATGCCTATAGCCCAGGCACTGTGACATGCTCCTATGTAGTCTGTGACATACTTCCAGGAAGCAAAAAGTGGGGGTAGAAACAGACACAATGCTGAAATTCTTGCTTGATAAGTTTGGAGATCCCATCCCTGAAACTTTCAGTTCTGTGATTTGGAGGTCCTCAGTCTCTAGAGCAATATTGCTTCCACTGAACATCACAGAGAGACTCTAATTAAATTTTAAATCATGGCTGCCACTCAGTTACATCAGTGTCCTGAGACCAGCAGACAAGGAGAAGGCCATCATCTTGAATGGTAAGTGTACTCCAATGGATAAACTGACACAGATCACTCAAATGCTACAATAAAAGAGGGAGGAATAAGTTTAGCATCCAGATGTTACACTGGTGTTTTTCTTTATACTTTCCCTGTACAATTATTTCAAAGGTAAATGAACAAACATAAGAACCATAACCTGAAAAGAACCTTGGAGTGAAGGGTTCAAACCCCTGAAGACTGAGGTCCAGATCAATCCCCCAGATAAGGTGTTTAGATCAGGAAAGGTTTTAGTCATGGATGCAGGAACTTACCCACGGCATCAAGAAAGACAATGTGTGTGAGTTGACTCCTCAGGAGGAGGGCCTGTAGTTTTTTCCAGTCACCTGCCTTTTGTGAATTTATCACACAACTGAGCCCAAGGAGAATTCTGGAAACCCTTCTCACATCATGTTAAATTCAAGAGGTGTAGGGTATGGGTTGTAGCAAATACTTCGATGCTCAGGCCTGGTCCTCCTTGAGGCCAAAGGCATTCATTAATTCTTCAGTTCTCAAATATGTTGGCTGTCAAAAGTCCATGTTCTGACATCCTTGGGAAAAGCCCACATTGAAAGGAAATCGCCTTGTCAAGGTTTCCTCACCTCTAGAAGACTAGCCAGCACCCGATGAGGCGGAGGAGCAAGTGATGTGGAGAGATAAGCACTTACTCCCTTTGAGTTAATCCAAGATAACTCTCAAGAGTCATCCAAGCCTCAGAGCCCTGTGTGATCAGCTGAGACCTCATTTGTAACAGCATCTTAGATTAATTTCTCCTGTTTTCAACTTCATTGACTCCTTTACTTGGTGATGTCCAAGAACATTCCCCAGTAAATCTCCAGCAACACAAATCTCCATGTCCGAGTCTTTTCCCAGGAAATGAGAACTAAGACACCATAGTATTTCAATTCTGAAAGAACACGAAGACACAGAAGCAGCAGTTGCCTTGACTGTGTCTTAAGTCTTTCCTCCAATAAACCACACCATCCTATCATTGTCTATGACATCATTCCAAAATGAAGCTACCTACCCCATCCACAGAGGATACATGCCAAAACCTCCAGGAATTCTTGAAACAAGGTAGTGCCAAATGCTACATATCATCACACTCAGTTTGCTCAGCAAGACAGTTACTGAAGAAATAACAGGTGAGTAATATATAAAACACGGACATGTGGGACAAAATGACATGTCATGTTCTAGACAGGAAGGAATAAGATTTCTGAACTAGGCAGGCTTTGCTATTTAAAGCGTAAGGATTGTCTGGAGCTGTAGCTCATTTGGTAGAATGTTAATCTAGCATGCTCAGAGTGCTGGGTTTGATCCCCAGAACCACACAAAACTGAACAGGAGAGTATGTTCCCGTGACCCCAGCACTCAGGAGGTAAAGGCAGAGGGACCAGAAGGTCAATGTCATCCTCACTTCTGCAGCGATCTTGAGGTCAGCTTGTGCTACATGAGACCCACTCCTCCACAAGAAAAATCACAAATACTTGAGAATTGTTTCTGAAATATACTAATTAACTGAAACTATAGACATTGAAAACATGGCAGGGGCTACTATAAAAGTTTTAAAAAAACACAAAACAATAAAAACGAACAAAAACCAGGGTCACTCTAGTTTACATTTCCCCAGTCTTATCGAAGTTTCATACAAGGCAAGATCTTGGTGGCAATGCACAGGGGTGACATCCCTCAAAGTGACTCTGTCTTCCCATCTTAGATACATGCTCCTGTACATATTTGAGACCTCCTCAGGAAACAGAGTACCTTTGCTCTCACTGTTCCTTTTTGGGTTATGTAACAAATATTTTTCACACACACCCATTTTGTTCCTGTGACCCCAGCACTCAGGAGATAAAGGCAGAGGGACCAGAAGGCCAATGTCATCCTCCAAGCATGCCCAGCCAGTGTATAGTTTTTCACAACTCTATTCCTACCAGTGGAGTGTAGACAGTTAATAATAATTATTATTTGAAATATAGTGAAGCCAGGTTTTCTTGGTTATTTTTGTTAGTATTAGCCAAGACCAAGCAACTCCTTTTTTCAGAGTCTTCTAGAACAATTGGGAGATAGTTGGATTTTTTTTTTGTTTTGGGTATTTTAAAAATCTCAGCTGACTCATTTGGTGGGAAGAAATGCATCCATCAGCATGTGGTCTGACCAATGTGATCTATCTATAGGAGGGAAAACACTCCATAGCATTTTCAAATGAGGTACAGTCAGTGGTCTCATGTTTTTGCTTTATTTTCCTCCTATTAAAAAAAGTGCATTAAGAGCTGGTGAGATGATTCAGTGGGTAAAGGCGTTCTTGCTAGGCAAGCCTGCTGACTTGGCTTCAATTCCCAGAACCCATGAAAAGGCAAAAGGAGAGAATCAACTTCATGAAGCTGTCCTTTGGCTTCTGACAGTGCACTGTGCCAGAGCTGTGCAACGCCCCGCCCTGCCCCACCTCCGAGAATAATTATAATTGTAAACACAACTGTTTTTGAAGACTATAAAGAGATGTACTGACCTGTTCCCAGACATAAAACCTCAAGAGACTTGCCTTGATGGGATTATTGATCACTACCCATGCTGTTGTTTCTCCAGAATAATTTGTTCATGAGAAAGAGACACTCGTTTCTGTAAGTTTTCATGAAAGGGGACTATAGCTAGCAGGAGCATCTCATGAATGTGCCATAGGAAATCCAAATCCATTGGTCACCGAATGCTTGATCAGCTCCTCTCTTTCATCTACCTTTCCCAAGCCATGCCAACTGTCTTTCATCTCCTTCGGTTTCTACCTTTATCTTTGGCTTCTTTCCTTTTGCAAATTCTCTTGATCTCCAATGCCAACTCTTTTCTTTCCCAATGCTGGGGACTGAACCTGGGGCATGTGCATGCTATATTAGTGCTCTACCACCGAGCTACTGGCCCAATCCTCAAACTGTATTTCGGGGTTTCTATCTAAATGTTTGTCAGCTTCTGGTCTGACCAATGTGATCTATCCAGAAACTCTAGATAGAGGAGTCCCAGTAGACTCATGGCCTTGAGCTCTGTCATAACAAGACTTATAAACAAGACTTATGAAGGTACCTAGGAGAATGAGGGTGTCTCAAATGTATTCATGACATTTGAACCTCTTAACAAATTCTATCCAGATCCCTCCAGGCAGGTGAGGATGTAAGAGACAACGTATCCATCTCTGTGAAATCTGTAATATCCCAGTTGGTTTTATATGGTGTTTCCCAACAGATGGAGAATTGTGATCTAGAGTCAGGTGGATGGTGCATATTTCTGAAAGAAAAGTGGGGGAGAGATCATTGTTACAGTATTTTTCAAAATATTAGTAGGGCATCACTTATTTTAACCCAGAGTCTATTCATTTAAGTTATGTAGATTGGCATGGTGGCTGGCACAACTGTAATGCCAGCACTCAGAAAGCTGTAACAAGAGGACTGAGATCAGTTTGGTGAGTTCCAGTTTAGTGATCTCCAGATGAGATCAGCTTAATGAGTTCCAGGCTAGCCAGGACTATATAGTGAAACAGAAAAGGGGGGGGGAGATGATGAAACATCAGGACCGAAAGCAAGTTACACTTCCACATCACATATCATCATCACAGGAAGCCAGGGCAGGAACTCAAGAAGGGCAGGAAGCAGGAGCTGATGCAGAGGCCATAGAGGAGTGCTGCTTACTGGCATTCTCATCCTGGCTTGCTCAGTCTGCTTTGGTAAAGAACCCAGGACCACCAGCCCAGAGTTGGCTCCACCCACCATGGGCTGGGCTCTCCTCCGTCAATTACTAATTAAGAAAATGTCTTCCAGGCTTGCCTACAGCCTGCTCTTGTGGAGGCATTTTCTTAGTTGAGGCTCCCTTCTCTCAGATGAATTCAGCTTGTGTCAAGTTGATACAAAACCAGCCGTCATAAGAGGGGAGGGGAGTGTAGGGGAGGAGAGGGAGAAGGAGAGAGGGAGGAAGAACAGCAGAGATGGGCAGAGGAGAGGATAGAAAAGAAGAACTTCTGGGTGTGGGGAGAAGAGCTCTGAGCTGGATGTAGTTCAGCTGATGGAGATCTTTGACCCCGGAATCCCACTTCTCAGGATACACACAAATAAATCATAGTAGCAGGGCATGAAATATTATTTAGAAATACTTTCACTGTAGACATGCATAAGTAGAAGTTATATATAAACATAGTAGGCATGCCGATGATAACTCTATATTCTATGCCCATAGTTGATTATCAAGCAACCTCTGAAGATCTCTTAACAACCCATAATATGTGAAAGGGAAAGATCAAAATATGAAATGACACACATTCCAATTTTATCTTAGAATATTTGCCTATAAAGCATTTAAATCAGGAGACGAGGAAAATTAGATTCTCTCAACAGCGCTTATTTCTGAATGGTGGTGATAGGGGCAATTTTTATTTTCTTCTTGGCAGTTAATTTCTCCATGTAGTCAAAGATTGGAATTCATATTGTTTCTAATAATAAAAATATATTCAAAATATATATTAGAGTGACCTTTTGGTCTGAATTCTCTAGTTAAATGTTTCAGCTTCTTACTTTACATCAGTGGGTCCAATGCAATAATCACTGAGGGGAGAGAGAGAGAGAGAGAGAGAGAGAGAGAGAGAGAGAGAGAGAGAGAGAGAATGACTACAATATTAGCACTCATTCATTTTTCATCCTCCCCTTTCTTGTTCTGGGAAAGGCCTCACAGAGGGCAGCTGTGTTCCTAGAACTGTTGTCTGTCTGTAGATATTTTTTCATTTATTTATTAATTTATGTGTGTGCATGTATATGGAGGGAACAGTATGCATGCCATAGAGTCCATGTGGAAGTCAGAGGGCATCGTGTAGGAGCTGGTTAGCTCTTTCCATCATATAGGTTAGGTCGTCAGGTTGGGCAACAGCCTTTACCCTTGGAGCCATCTCATTAGCCCTGATGGTACCTACTTTTTATTCCTACTCATGGACCTGACCTGCTGTTTATGACGATGATGATCACTTGTTTGGATGCCCATGTCTGCTCCTTTGATGATGACAAGAACTTGTGAAAATGTTCTCTCCCATCTTTTCTTTGTTTTCAATGAATGGTTAAATGTATTATTATAATACAGTGCTGACAAGCACAGCAGAGACTGAAATATCATTCCATTTCAAATAAAGTAGTCGGTATTTTGGCTGGCTGCAACTCTTACTTGGCTATCATCCCTTGGTTAAAATTCCCTGAGGTTTGTTTATCTGGCTTATTGGGTTCTTTCTTTTAAGCATATCAGCATTTTTTTTTTTTTTTTTTTTTTTTTTTTTGCTCAGTTTCAAGCTGCTCTCCTCTCAGTGTGTTGGAAGTTAAAGCAGAATGGAGGCTGGTCCAGGATGAAGACAATTAGCTAGGAAGTCAAGGACTAGTGTTACCCTACCCTGAGGGACCAAAGATCATTGCAATGAACCCCAACACAAATCACCATCAGGGATACTGGTCCAGGTGACCACAATGACAAACTAGGCCACATTGACCTCCAGATATTGTACATGAAATGCAATTGCTCATGAAAATGCAATTAAGACCACTTGGAATTTGGGATTTTAGAAATAAAACTTCTTAAGGTTTTTTGGTTGTTTGGTTGGTTTTGTTTGGTTTGGTCTTTTGAGACAGGGTCTAGTGTACCTCAGGCTGGCCTTGAACACCAGGACGTTTGAACTGTTTTCCCCACCTCCCAAGTGCTAAGATTATAAATGTTAGCTACCAGGCCTGTTTTATGCAGGGTTGGGGTTGGAACCTAGGCTTTTGTGAGTACTAAGCATGCACTCTACCAAACAAGCTACATCACCAACCCCTATAAGATTTGTAACAAATAGTTTAAGAGAAAATTCTGTTTAAAACATCACCTTTCTAGATTTTATGCTTATTCCATTGTCAGCCACATACTACAAATCGTCTGTGAAGTCCTGATTTGGAATTGCTATCACATACAGTTTGTGAAATGCATCAGAAAATCAATCTCTTCAATTCTGATCACATATGAATGAGATTAAGAAGTGTGATTTCTCAACTTATTTACCAGGCTGGGCTCCAGCTGCCTTCTGCACTTTCTAAATAGCAGATGCTCTGAGAAAACCAAAGTTTGCCACCCATAAATCCTTCAGAACCACATGCCTTGGTCCAAGACAGGAATTCTAATAAGGGAATTCCAACAGGGATTAGGATCAGGACACGATCATAAGAATAATAGAGAGCATTCCAGTGAAAGACCTCTGGGTAAGGCACTTCATCTGTATGATCACCTAAAAAAAAAATAATAATCCCAGTATTCAGATTTCAACAATGAATGAGATCATTGTATCTCCAAAGGCCCAGCTGTTTCTTGGGTCTAGCCTGCTCTAGGCCAATACTAATCATTAAAGAATAAGTTTCAGTCTCAGGAGGTGACCTAAAGTGTTCCATTAAAAAGATGTTATCTGAGTTATTGCAATCAGAAAGTCTAAGATATGGAAAGTGCTGTGTGCTTGTTATCCCAGCACCTAAATGACTCAAAAAAGAGGCCTGCCTAGGCTACATAGCAGTAGTGGGCCAACCTAGGGTAAAGGGAGGGCTCAAATAAGAGGCCTGCCTAGGCTACATAGCAGTAGTGGGCCAGCCTAGGGTAAAGGGAGGGCTCAAATAAGAGGCCTGCCTAGGCTACATAGCAGTAGTGGGCCAGCCTAGGGTAAAGGGAGACTTTGTTCCAAAAAGAAATGAAACAGAAGGACAGCAGGGGGATATACATTTGCCCTTAGCAGAATGTGAGTGTCTAGCTAACCCCTTAGACTCGTGAAGGTGCCTTATACTGGAATCCACTGCTGTGCTGGCGGCTTCCTTCTGGTACTTGTTATGAATTAGGACCTAAAGCTTCAAATAGTGACAGTTGGTATGTGTTTGCTAAAAGCAGCAACAGAAGCAGCAGCAGTAAACAAAAATAGCTCAGGTGGATCATTGACAGTCCCTTTGGCTTCGGCGAACACTTAATTGTTCAGACTCCAGGTCTGTGCCACACCTGAAAATGCACTTTCTGGCCAGACTCCTTCAGCTGCAAGCAATTTATCCAAGGTACTTTAAGCATTGAGGTCTTCCTGTGACTACAGTAAGGATGCACACACACACCCCAAGCCCCACTGGAAACATGTCTCTCCACCTCCAACTCTAGTGTCTATGCTGACGGTCACCTAAGCTTAACAGTGTCCTTGTCCAAGGAACGCAATTTTGTTGATGAATTGACAGTACTTTAACAGGAAAAATCTAGAAAACCTTGAACTTCTGATCCTCCTGTCTTTACTCTATGAACATTGGGATAACAGATGTATGTCACAACACATCTAGTATTTGTGTACTAGGGATACAACACAGGGTTTCATACATGTTGGACAAGCACACTAACAATAGACCTTCATCCCCAGGCCTCAGCAGATATTGTAACCGCATGATCAAATTATGAGCAGGCATCAGGCAATGGCTTATGCATTTATTCATTTGCTAACATGCAATACTTATTGTACATGGGCATTGCATTTGTCTCTGAAAGTAAAAAGATATGACTCTTATCTTCACCCTCAAAAAAATTAAAATCTCTTGGCAAACATGAGTAGATAAGTCTAAACAGGATGTGATCAACACATTAATGAAAACATGGACAAAGTGCATTGAGGAGTTAACACACAGTCTGTTCTCAAAAAGCTGAAACTCAAAGCTGAAGAGATGGCTCATTAATTAAGAACACTAGCTTCTCTTCCAGAGGCTCCAAGTTTGGTTCCCAGAATCCACAGCAATAGTTAATAAGCAGTTGTAACTCCAGTTCCATATCCAAACCATTTTCTGGCTTCTGTAAGCTCCTGCATGCATGGTGTACACATAAACTCATGCACACACACACACATACCTAACACACATATATAGATTTTTTTGTACTTGTACATACAAGTGCTTTTTGTTGTTGTTTTTGGTTTTCTGAGACATAGTTTCTCTGTGTAGCTTTTGAGCCTGCCCTGAAACTCGCTCTATAGACCAGAGCTGGCTTTAAACTCACAGAGATCCACCTGCCTCTGCCTCCCAAGTGCTGAGACTAAAGGTGTGCGCCACCACTGCCCATCCCACCCTACATCTTAAACAGCACTAGCCCATCTGATATTCCATTTGTTCCCTTTGGACTAGGCTGAAATGCCAGAAGTGAAGCGGCTGAGTCGTGCTGACAGTGGCTTGATCCGGGAAGTTTATTCCGTTTCTGCTTTCCTGAAGTCATGTCAGGGCTGTCTGCAGACAACCATCTTTGCCGGAGAATGTTTTGTAACACTAGACCTTCATGGCTGTTTGACCACCGAGCAAATTCTTCTTGATGGCTTTGGAAGAAGAACGGCTACTGTGGTGAAGTGAAGCCAGCACAGCACTCAGGAAGCAAGGCATTTTGTTTGAACAGAACATAAATCAGCTCTGGAAATGGGGGCTGTGAGGGCCCCTCTTCCGAAGCTCTCTTGAGCCTCCAAATTCCTTTGCCAAGTCCTTGCTTCCAGACCTCAGGAACATGGCTTCAACAGGTCCGCCTATTCCAAGCCCACGCTCCTCATTGCTTTCATCCTGTGGTTTCTTGGCCTGTTTCAAGAATGCAATGCAAAATTATGATTTCATGGAATATTATGCAATTCTAATAGAAGGCCAGTAAAATTATCAATTTTCATCAATTACCAAGTCATGTAGGTGACCAAACAATGAATGGTTGCAGTTTGAGTGACTCATTCTGTGGTTGTTTCATTGTTTTATGCTTCTTTGGTTTGGTTTGGTTTGGTTTGGTTGTGTGTGTGTGTGTGTGTGTTGTTGTTGTTGTTGTTTGGTTTGGTTTGAGGGGTGTGTGTGTGTTGTTATTGTTGTTTGGTTTGGTTTGGGGTGTGTGTGTGTTGTTGTTGTTGTTTGGTTTGGTTTGGTTTGAGGGGTGTGTGTGTGGTGGTGTTTTTGTTGTTTGGTTTGGTTTGGGGTGTGTGTGTGTTGTTGTTTGGTTTGGTTTGGTTTGGTTTGGTTTGGTTTGGGGTGTGTGTGAGTGTGTGTGTGTTGTTGTTGTTTGGTTTGGTTTGGTTTGGTTTGGTTTGAGGGGTGTGTGTGTGGTGTTGTTGTTTAGTTTGGTTTGGTTTTACTTTTTGAGAAAAGGTGTCATGATGTGTCTCAAATTTACCATGCAGCTGAAGATGATCTTGAGCTTTTGAAATTTTTGCCTTCACTTCCCAGTGCTAGGATAATAAACAAGTGTCATTGTGCCTGCTTTATAGAATGCTGAGGATCAGATCCAGGCATTTACGCATGCAACTGAACTTCCTGGCCACATTCTATGATTTTAATATTTGTCTCTTCTACAAAAATCATGTTGAAATGTTCTTATTGTGGTGTTATGAAGAAGCATGGCCTTTGGAAAGCCATTTGCATCACGAGGTCTCTGCTCACAGGAGTCAGGATAAACTAAGGTCAAAGCTAGGGCTCTCTTGCTGTCTTGTGCCGTCTTCACACGGAGGCATGACATCCCTCCCATTCAGAGCCTCAGAGAACATAGCAACCATCTTGGAAACAGAGCAAACCTCAACACTGGACACACATCCCAATAAATGTTTTGATCTGGTACTTTCCAGTCCCCAGAGCTAAGAGAAGTGAATTTCTGTCTTTTATAAATTACATGGTGTCAAGTATTTTCTTATAGCAGCATTAAATTGGCTAAGACAGACCCCCAAAATAAAAATAAATGGAATGATTACAAAACAAACATGGGCTTCTTCATGACCTTTGAGTGGTTTTATTGTCCATGGGACAGAACTGGAAAACAGAGTGGTGGCCGAGAAATGAAACTCACTATTCCATTCTTGGTGTCTCTTAAGTGAATCTCCACCCAAAGATGGCAGTGGTCAGCCTGGGCTAAGGCTCTATTTGCTGTTATCCTAACTCACTATAGGAATTTATCTGGGCTATTTTAGTTTATTTCTATTTTAGATTAAACACCTATAAAAATAAATTAAGAAAGCTGTATTGAATTTTCAGGTACTCAGATGGAAGATGATAGGAGTACAGAAAATACATTTTTATTTTATTCAAATACAATATTATTTAGAAAACAATGCATTGTGTCAAATCAGAGTGTGGTGATATATTGTATACTTAATAAAATCAGCATCGAATATAAGAGAACAGAATCACCCACAGTCAAGCCATGAAGGTCAGAAAGTGTGACCCACACCTTTAATCCCATCACTAGGGATGATCAAGTGGTGACCTATGCCTTTAATTCCATCACTCAGGAGACAGAGATCTTTCTGAATTTCTGTGAGTTCAAGGCCTAACAGCCAAACAGTAATAGCTCAGACCTTTAATTCTAACCCTAGGATTATGATACAGATTTGAACTGGAAGGTGAAACAGCTGGGCTGGGAAGATATAAAACACAGGAGAAAGCAGAAATTCAGGCATTCTGTAGGAGCGACCAACCAGGCAGAGGACTCTTGAAGATAGCATTTACCTTGTTCAGCCTGAGAAATTGGCTGGGTGAGATCTAACTGTGGTCTGTTTCCTCTTTCTGATATTCCAGGCTGATTTTATTAAGTATACAATATATCACCACATCAGAGATTCCAAATCTTTTGATATTAGAAATTATTTCTGCTTTGAATTGCTCTCTCTCTGCATTACACATTGTATATATAGTACATCTTAATTATAAAACTAATACATGCTTATAGTGAGATATTTAAATGGTATAAATGGTGGAAAAGAATATAAATTTTCATCAAGTGAAAGATTTTAGTGTGCGCTCATTCCTAACACTGCTAAAATGTAGAATTTATGGGCATCCTGATATATAAATGAGGAACCGGATGCTGATTGGCCACAGCAGGATGTGAGACTTTGAGAGAATCCTGGAGATTAATCAGGCTCTGCATTGCTTCTGGAAGTTGAGAATAAATTAAACAGAGTGGTACTGGTCTAGGAATCAGTGTTTCCACAAACTGTCATACATAAGGTGGACTACACAAAACCACCCTCCAAAGCAGTAAAGTCACCAAATGATCAGAACAGAGGATTCAGAGGAGAGTAAACACAAATCATTAAATAATATCTGAGTAAGTGCTCTGTCTGGCTTATGATAAAAACATGAGAGTGGGTTTTTTGGTTTTGTTTTGTGTTTTGTTTTTTGAGATAGGCTTTTTGGAGCATCCCAATGAGTCTACTGGATGAAGCAAGAGATGCATGCATAGAGACATCCTTGAACAACAGGCATACACACTGGCCACTCTCCTCTCTCTCTCTTCCAATCCAAGGCAGGAAGCTCAGCCTACTCTAGGCTCCCTTCAGATTTGAGAATCTCCCATCATAACATCTGCAACTAGACACCATTTTTTTGGTTTTGTTTGAACTCAGAAAGTTATTATCGAATACCTCTTCTATGCCCTAACCATATGTTGCTCTCTGCTGTAGTTCTTTGTACATTTGTCCCTCAAGGGTGGGAGGTAAGGCTTAATCTTCTAGAATTCTCTGTAGCACTAGTGTAACGTTTTGTACATAACAGGAGCCCAATAAATCTTTATGGAGTTGAAGTTAGTAGAAGTGTGGTATGCTAAGCTCCCAGAGAGCAGTCAGAAAAAATACAGGAGCTTTGAAAACAAAGAAAAAATGAGGTAGAAGAAATGACCAAGTTGGACGAATCAGCAATTTCTGAAGTGTTCTCTGTAGTGCACAAATCCCATAAAATACTACCTGAAGAAAGGTCCTGGCTCAAGTAATTTTGTAGAACACCACTTAATATACTCCCACCCACTCAACTCTTTGGGGGATTGTAAGCAGTCAGCGTGCTGGACAGACTAGCTCCAGCTTGCAAAAGTCAGTTGTTAAAATTTCGAAGAATTTTGCGAGCCAACTGTTACACACACTCATTGTTAAATATTAAATTACATACACTTACATTAAATAAGTTCTGTTAAAAACAAAGATAATCATTATTGAAAACAGTTAATGACTTTGTTAGAGTTTGGTCTCAGGTACTGTAGTAGTTCAGATCTGCAGTATCCCCCAGAGACCTGTACACACAGCCGAGGACAGCTGTGAATGTGGCCCAAAATAAAATTATTCACTGACTTAAAACACAATGAGGATTTTATACAGTTGCTTTTGGTAACTCAATTTCTTGGTTCTCACGTGTAAACTTTGGGGCTGACAATGTCAGAGGTTAAACATGCCCGGCCTGTAGGATGGAAGTCTGGTTTCCAGCACAGTGCTAAGAAGTAGAGCCTAGAAAGAGATTTTAGGTCATTGAAAACATCGTCAAAGAGGATGGTAGATCTTACCTTCCTCCTCCTCTTCCTCCTCCTCTGTAGTTGCTAGCTATGAGGTGAACAAACTTCCTACCCACTAAGCCCCCAAAGCAATGGACTCCTTCAATCATGGGCTGGAAGCTCCAAAGATGGGGTCCAAAATAGACTTTTCCTGTGGTTAAGCTGACAACATCAGGCATTTTGTTACAGCAAAGGAAGCTAACAAGCATATGCTCTTGCACTTCCATTTACTGTGTTTGCCATCCCTATGTGGACATGCTGGAAGGCAGCATGTTACTGGGCATCTCTGTCCATCTCACAGTCATCAGTACCATGTCCATGGCTAGAAGCCATCCATGATGGGAGTATTTACACCACAGCAATCGGCTAATACTGCAGAGTAGAGATTTCTCTTCAGAGAACTGGCTGTTTGACATTTACAGCAGCACAGTGTTGAAAAACCCCAATAACCCCACAGCAAATGCAGGGTTAACCACCCAAGAATATATTCTGAACTTTATTTGATCATAGAAAACGTTTTAAAGATGGGGTTGCTATATGTAGCTCAGGTTTTTTTTTCTTCCTGTGTATGTGTGCGTGTGCATATGTGTGTGTTTTTTCATGTTCTTGTGTGATGGTGTGCACATGTGGGTACAAGAGTGTACAGGCACATAAGTGAAGGCGGAGGCTGAAGGCTGATACACTCTTATTCACAGGGCAGGGTCTCTCGTGAGTGCAGAGCTCCATCATAATATGGCCCCTTGGGTTAGTCCGTTTGCTCAGGCAATCCCCGGTCTCTGACTTCTCAGCACTAGAATTACCGGTGAGCTGCCTACAGCTGGCATTCACATGACTTCTGAGAATCCAAACTCCACTTCTCTCTCTGACTCAGAGACAAGAGCTCTAAAGACAATGCCATCCCCCTGCCTCTCTCTTGGTTCTTAGAGTTAGTGTAAATCATCATGCATAAGCGTGGCATTCCTCATTCTTAGCTTTTCAAGGTATTGGGGATAGAAGGGTAATTTACCTTCCCTTTAACAAAAACCTTTTTTGAGATTTTATTTATTTCTATTTTATGTGTATGAGGATTTAGCCCAAATGTATGTCTGTGTAGCATGTGCATGCAGTGCCCATTGAAGCCAGAAGAGGACATCAGATCCCCCAGGACTGGAGTTACAGATACTTGTGACCCCACCATGTGTGTGCTGGGAACGGAACAGGCAGTCATCTGGAAGAGTAGACAGGGCTTTTCACGGCTAAGCTAGCTTGCCTGCACAGATCTTCCTTTTGAAAACAGTTAAGATCACTGAAACTGATTTCTACTTCCTGAGAACTGGATGTCATGTTCATGATTCTTCTGTTACTCACAGCAGTGCTATGGGCTTACCACCACAGTAGTCAAAAGTTTTTGTGTCCCACCCGGCCAGTCTCACAGCCATTTAGTCCCAAATAATCACACAAAGGCTTATATTAACCATAAACTGTTTGGCCTATGGTACAGGCATATTACTTGCTAATATTCCAAACTAATTTTATTAAATATATGTATCACAAACTCTTATTCTTAAACTAAACCATGATTCTTATCCACATTTAGACACGTGGCTTGGTACCTTTTCTTCAGTACAGCATTCTTGCATCCTCTGCATCTCTCACTCTACCTTTCCTTTCCCAGAATTCTTATCTAGTTGCCCTGCCACTACTTCCTGCCTGCCTTCTGGCCAACCAGCATTTTGGCAAGTGAAACATATTTACAGCTTTATCCCACACACCACCCAGAAAGTGTCCACTTATGGTTCATCACTAGGCAAGGCAATCAGTGCCTCTCAATCTCATTTTTGACATCTGTAAAATGGGGTCAACTACAGGATATGAGAAAGCTAAAGTTTATGCATGAGGAATGATTTGCTCAGTTGTGCAGTGGTTACATATAAAAGATCTTAGGTGTGAGTGTTTCTCTCTGAACATGGTGTGACAAATATGGCTGATAAAAAACCCTTAGCCAAGGATGCCAAAGCTCAGAAGTTGTCTCTCCAGGGCCCACAGCAAAATGGATGAAGCTTGGAGATAGCTCTAAAGTAGCCTACTGTGCTTCAGGGTGACGCTCAAATGTTACAGTGGATCACATCTTCACCCGCAAGCTCATGGGAAACTGCAACCATGTTTCCAAAGAGACCAGATCAAAGCCAGTAGCCTGCAGCCAGACAGTAAGTGTGAATGTGGCTGGGTGGTCCCAGGACAGATGGAATTTGTAGGAGTGTTTTCAAGAACAG
This sequence comes from Sigmodon hispidus, assembly GCA_004025045.1. Taxonomy (NCBI): domain Eukaryota; kingdom Metazoa; phylum Chordata; class Mammalia; order Rodentia; family Cricetidae; genus Sigmodon; species Sigmodon hispidus. The sequence goes on from PVIH01001054.1 coordinate 111,645, forward strand.
GCCCTTATCGCTGCAAGCAGTCATGGTTCAGGATCCTCAGGCAGTTTTACTTAGGCCACAGTAAAGTGATTTTTATCTCTCAGATTCATTTTGGAATAATATTTTCATAAACTTAGACATTTTCAGCTTTGCTAAAGGTCTAGAAATGTTACCCTCTCTCTTAGGAGGTCACATGAAAGAGGAGAGAAAGGGAGAGGAAAAGGGAAGAGGAGGAGAGGAAGAGGAGGAGGAGGGGAGGAGAGGCAAGGGGGGGTAAAGGCAAGAAAGAGAGATGGAACAGGAGAGACAAGAAGAGAGAAATTCTTTCTCACTCTCTCATCCCTCAATAGGCTGTTAGAAGGTCTGACATGTACACCCTGCTTTCCTGGCCCTCATCCAGTGATCGGCATCCTCCTCCTCCTCCTCCTCCTCCTCCTCCTCCTCCTCCTCCTCCTCTTCCTCCTCCTCCAGCCTCAGTGCAGTGTCTCATGTCATTTCACCCTGCAATGGTCAGCGTTTGGATGTTTAACAGAACAGGCACTGGGTGTTCAGCATAGACAACAACCATAGTACTGCCCTGGTCCAGGAGTCCTGCAGACAAAACAGATGCTTGGCATGCCAGAGAGACACTCACTGCAGGAGGCTGAGAACATCCAACTACCAACCTGGGTGGACACATGTCCCTATTATTACAAAGGGTGAGTTGCACCAGAGCATATGGGCTGCAGTCTTCTAGATATGGCTTGCCCCCAAAGGAAGCTTGATCTCCAGTAATAATAAATAATAAGACCTTCATGGGTGGACCCTGGTGGAAAGCAATTAGGTCACATAGGCCACACTCTCAATAAGAATCTAGGGTTACATCTCCTGGGACTGGGTGGTTGCTGTGAGCACAGGTTGGTACAAGCCTGTGTCTGCTCTTAATCTCCCTCATCTATATCATCACTTGTAACATGTCACGTGTCTGCCATGTTGGGATGCTGCCAGCATGCCCTCACCAGAGGCTGAAAAGATGGACCTACCCAATATTCACCATTAAGCTTCTAAAACTAGAAACTAAGTCAACCTCTCTTCTTCATAAAGCAACCAGTCTCAAGGATTCTGTGCCAGCAATATAAAATGGACCAACACTGACCAGATGTCAGCTCTGACTTCAATCTTACACCTAAGTAAGACTTTGCCAGAGACAGGTTCTCCAGATTTCTTGCCTCTACCCACATATAATAATTCAGATATGAGTAGCTATGGGAAAGCCAGAACAAAATAACAACACAATGACCTGCCAAACCTTGATTAAGACTAAAAAAGGGACATTAATACTTATCTACCACCCATTTGCTTACTGGGCATAGTACTCAGTGTTTTCATAATTATCTAATCCTCAAACAGCCTTGTTTAAGACACAGTGTCATGCTTATAACAGAGATATATTAAGTGATTATGTATTAACCACACTCATTACAAAGATCCACTTATCTCATACACACTTGAGTTACCATGCCAAAGTCACACAACTAACAGCAGATTCAGAGCTCATGAGTAGGTTTCCCTGGCTCCCCAACATGGGTTCTTTCTGCTATAGTGGACAGCACTATGGTTGAGCATGGACTCTGAGACCACATAGATTAGATTCAAATCCTACACCTGCCATTCAGCTAGCTGTGAGATCACGGTCAATCGCCTTGTCATAGGCCAACTATTTTTTAATTTTGCTAAGTTTGTACTTTTGGTCCAAACATCAGATGCCTGAGAAAGTGGAGTCTTGGGGTTTGCTTTAGCCTTAAAAATTTATTCCATAGGCTACACCAGATAGTAGAAGGGGATTTGGAATGGTGAGCACCTACCTCAGGTACGGTCCTGGCTCATGAGAAATCATTATTTAGATATGGTATGGCCAGCAGATCTTGACCTGAAAAAATATTCTTAAGAGGTCCTGGGTTCCCATGAGATGGAGCATCCTATGCCCTGAGAAGCAGCTTCGGAAAGTACCATGGCCCATCAAGAGGTAGACGGAGAAGGGCCAATTAAGAGAAGCCATTATGGCGGTTTCTGTGGTGTGAAGCTGAGGAGGCAGGGATGCCAGCTTGGATAGTTTGAGTCATGGCAGTGCCTCTATCCAGCTTTCTGAGCCCTTGTTCTGGGTGTTTAGGGAAGTAGAACAATGACCCCAAGCTGACAGCCTGGTAAAAAGAGTTTGCTGGAATACAGGCTCTGGTTTGGTTGTTTTGGACTGAAAAACTCAAGAACTTTCCCATCGTTAACAATTAGTTAGCCCTTGCTCCAGGAACAGCAAGGCCCCAGAAGTCAAAGTATCAGAACTCCAAAAATGAAAGATCTGATGACTGCATGAAGCACAAGACGTTAGCATGCTGGTGGTAGGAGGGAAGGGATGGGGGAGTCCAGACGGCGAACCCATCTTCACAGAGACAGCTGTGTCTCTTCCCTCGTCCACCCCATCTCTACTGGGAGCCTCTGAGCACTGATGATCCTCCAGCCCCAATGCCTCTTTCTCTGTGGTTTGACTCCTGTTCACCTCATCTCATCTTTTCCCTCATGCCAGTGATCCTGGAGTCTCCAGGCTCCTTGGGCTGAGCCCGGAATAACTTAACTTCTTAACTCTTGCTTTCTCCAACGAACCAGCAACTCTGCAACACTCAATCCTTTCAATTAGCATATACAAACAGGCCTTTTACAGCATGCCCTAGAGCAGCAGGGACTACACAGATGCACAATGGGCATATTCAGCCATGAAAATGTGAACTTCTGGGCTTGTGCTTACATTTCAAAGAGCAGTGTAACTCAGTGATCTTGTGCCCTCCTAAAATACCAGGGTCAGGGCAGAGCACTGAAGCTAACCAAGCTGAGCTCTTGGGGGAAAAAATGCCTAAATGCCTTCCGGGTGTAGTTGGACTCCACTGAGTCATCTCTGTGCTATACTACCATGGGCAGAAGTTTCTGGAGACATCAAGTGGTCAGTTGCAACTACCTCACAAGGGCCACCTGTGCTGTGTGAACCATTTGCAAGATGGCAATGGAGGAGAATAGATGGTGAGGGGCTTCGGGGACTCAGGGACCTGTGTGAGGTCTACCTGCTAGCCGCCAGTAATACCCACCTAAGAAAAGAGCATCCAGTGACCCTTCATAAACACACAGAAGGCCTCCAAACTGTCCCCTTTCTTAAGCAAAGGCAACACTCCCAAGTTCTGTCTTAGGACTGGGAGACTTAACCTTAGCTTTCTCTTCACTGTAAGTTTTCCCAGCAGTGAATTAAAGTGTGCAGGACTAAGGAATATCCCAAATGCATCCATTTTCTCTCTCTACTTTGTATCTGAAAATATCCCACTTCCCATTCCCTGCCAACTTTCTTTTCACTTCTAAGGCTAAATCCTACCTCTTTGACTACGGTGCTCTGAAGCACCAGCCTTCCCTTTTCAATGCAGACTAAAAACTGGCTCAAGGCCAGGCTCAGTTCCAAAGCAAGTTCAAGACCAACCTGAGTTACAATGATACCCTGTCTCAAAAATTAATTAATAATTAATAAACTAATTAATACTATTAATGCTACTTATTATAGTTCCCCTTCCATTCTCAATTTTATTTTCCATCATTTTACTCATGGTCAAGTATAGATTGAGAATACTAAATACGAAATTCCAGAAATAACTAATATGCTTTAAGCTGCATTTTAGACAGCATAATGAAATTCTATAGTCCCACTTAGTCCTGACCAGGACATGAATCATCCCTTTGCCATGAGTATAAACCTTGTCTTGGTTCATAATCTGCCTGCTTGTTAATGTCACTTGGCAGGTCAATGAATGAGATATGACAGTACTTAGGTTCAAGTGACCTTTATGTAGGTACCTCATTGTCACAAAGTGTAGGTCATTCACCTCTGCATTTTATTGTGTAGGCATTGCATCATCTCATATCATCATACGGTGAATAAGAGCCCCACAGGATATTGTCAGAGACCTCACTCATATAAGTTTTGTTACAACTGATACTATATTTCTTTTAGTCACTATTATTAATCTCTTACTTGCTTAATTTATAAATTAATTATTAATGGTCTATGTGCATAAAAAAAACTAGGGTCTATAGAGATGCTATGGTTTGTATATGAAATATCAAAAAACTCATTTGGCTTGTATATAAAGTATCCAAAAAACAAGCCCAAATGTTGAAGTGCAACTGGACCATGAGTTCTGTCTTCATCAGGAGATAAATCCACAGAGGAGTGTTGCAGGATATTTGATCACACTGTGAAACTATGAAACTGTGTTAATAAAATTAACCTTGGATCAGGCAGTGTAGCAACTAGTTGATCAGAATTAGCCAAAGAGAGGACGGAGCAGCCAAGAATAAAGATAGAGAGATACACAGGAAGGAGTGGAATTAGCCATAGAGAGGATGGAGCAGCCAAGAATAAGGATAGAGAGACACACAGGAAGGAGTGGAATTAACCATAGAGAGGAAGGAGCAGCCAGGAATATGGATACACAGGAAAGAGATACACAGGAAGGAGTAGGGAGGGACTTAGTGATTCATAGTCTTTTGTTGTTGTTGTTGTTTTGGACAGTGTGGGGAGATGCTCTCTTGCTGGGTCTCTGGTCAAAATGAAGGTGAGCTGGTTGCTTCTTGGCCTCTCTGAAATAGAAGCTTTCACCCCAGTATCTGACTCCCAAATCTTTATTGGTAAATAGAACAACTTAGATTTTTTTAAAAAAACAAAACCAGATATGTGCATTATTTGATGACATACTGAGGTGGTAGAAACTTCAGCCCTGTGCTATTTGGAGAAAGCAGGCTGCTGGCAGTGTTCTTATCTCCTCTGCTTCCTGACTATAGGGAGGAAAGCCACTTCATTCTGCCATGGGCTTCTGTGCCATTGTCAACCAGAAACAACCCAACCAGGGACTTGACCGACACCTGTGTAAGTCAACATACATGGTTCTTTCTCTTTAATTGTCTCTCTTAAGTATTTGCTACAATATCAAAATGTCTGACTGATTCAGAAAGTTTGCACTATCTCATGAAGTTTCACTGGAATCTTAGAACCTGCCCCACCCTCCCACCCCCATGAAAAAAGAAAACTACTATAATTTCCCCTGCATTGTGCCTTATCTCCCAACTATCTGACGAATTGTGAAAGGGTACATACTGTTGCTTCTAATTCCTGCTTCTCTCGGAAAGCTGAACAGAGCCCCCCGGAAGGTGATAGAATGACTGTGAGATCCTGGCATCATCCTGTCAACCTTTATTGCTTACTTTCATTAAGCATCTGAGCTTGGGATGGTGAGGTGACTCAGTGGGTGAGGGTACTTGCCATCAAGACTGATGACCTGAGTCCCACAAGGTAGAAGGAGAACAGACTCCCTCGGCTCATCCTCCGACCTCCATGTTCATGCTGTGGCACGCACATGCATACCCCCACCCCATAAATCATTCAATCAACCAATGCATAAATATACAAATAAAGGCAATTGAAAAGTTTAGGGCCTTATGTTTTACTTGTTTCTAGCAATCTGAAGCTGGTTCAGTTTGAAATTGCTTCTGGTGCCTTTTGGAGGCACGGGAGTGGGGGATCTGAAACACACGTAAACTGTGCTGCAAATAACTTAAAAAAATAAGCAGATTAAAAATTCTTCCCCATCAACAGCTTTAAAATGTACACATCTATATGCTTCTAGCTGTGTCGTATTACGTCTCCGAGATGGAACTTGAATTTCCATGCCCCATTTAATTGTAAACAAGCTTTCCTGTGTAGCGAGAGCTACAGAAGCAGTTGCGATCCAAGGAAGGAGACCAAGATGCCAAATTACCTCTGGCTGTTCCAGATCCAGAAATGCGAGCAGCGGGTTCTGCTGACTGTGCCAATTTAAAATATACCAGAGAGACTCACTCCGTGAAAGGGTGAAAGGGAGATTTTTGAGTCATTGCCAGACTTGAAAGCAGACCTGGGTGGTACTTCCAACGTCAGCTACAGGAGCAGAGAGGCTTCTTTATGTCTGAGGAGGGGCCACTATATCTCTGAATTGGAACGGTCTCAGCAAAGCTCTGAGCCCCGCGTGGGCTGCCATTGCTTACCGTAAAGCAAACAAGAACACACAAACCCGTGGCTCTCCTGGCTTTCTGGTGTGAAGGCAGGACTGTGTGTCCTGACATGTTAGAACTCTTTCCTCCACAAAGATATCCATCTTGCATTGTCCAAAGCCCAGCGTACCAGCTCAGCTGAAGCCCTTACAGCTGGGGAAGCGGCTCATCAAGACGCTGAGCCTTTTTCTGAGTCCTTGGTGGACATTTGGTGGGAACTGCATCTTATAAGAAAAGTGAAGGGCAGTCTCGCGGCAATCCCATTCTTAAAGTTAAGCTTCGAATACTCCCATTTTGAATAGGGAAGGAACTTAGGTTAGAGAACCTCCTATTAAAGTGTACCCCTCAACACATACATACACACACCCTAGTCATTTCCCAAAGGTCCTATCCCCTGTTACTTTCACACACTAGGGCTTACGAGTTTTGGGACAGACATACAGTCCAAATCAGCTTGAAAACGAAGAAACAGAGAAAACGTATCAGCACATAAAGTCTGAAAGATCACAACGTGGAGTCTGACTTTCAAAAGTCCATTTGGAAGCAAGCTGACCGGGGCTTAGGGGGGTGGGCACAGGGAATTAAAGGCTAAGGACAGGACTTTTTTTCAGGGAGGCAAAAAATGAACCTCACGCCCAGAGCAGAGGCTGAGGTCTGTCCTCAGCGGGCAGAGTGAATTTACACAAGGCGCTCCTCTTAGATCCCCACAGCCCCTGAACTCAAGAATCTTCTGGGGCCCCCACCATATTCCAACCCAGTAGAACTCAAGAGAAGGGCTGCCACCCCAGATGAAGGGGCTTTAGTTGAGCTGGTGGGCAGGAGTATGCTGGGCTTTGGGCAATGCAAGAAGGATACCTTTGTGGAGGGAGAGGACCAAGCGTATTAGGCTTCTGTCCCAAGATGCTAGTGACTTATCTTCAATATGCTTTCCTACCATAAGCTTGCTCTTATGGATTGAGTGTCTCCTGACAGTCTGTGTATCGGTACTTGGCTCCTAGGCCACCGCACACAGTGGGGGAACCTTTGAGGGGTGGAGTTTTCTGACGCGGACCTCAGATCTTTAAGGGCATGCCCTTGGAGGTGATTGTGAGACCTTGGCCCTCCCCTGCCCTTTACTGCCTGGCTGGTGATGAGGTAAGCAGTCTCACTTCATGTTATACTCTTGCCATAATGTGTTACCTTCCCACAGGCCTGGCTATGGATGGGAACTTTCAAGACGATCCTTCCGACTGAGTGAACATTAATTAACTTGGCTATTTTGCCGTAGGGATGAGAAGGTGATTGACACACACTTCCCTTTCTACATTCATTTAGTTAAACAGACACTGCTCAAAGTACCTCACACACTGTAATCCAAGCAACAAGAGGAGGAGGAAGAGAAGGAAGGAGAGGAAGAGAAGAAGAGGAAGTGCAGACAAAGGGAAAAAAATAAAAACGGCTTTGCTCCAAAAATATAGAAGCAGTACTCACAGTGCATTGAGCCCGTCAAAATTTCTTGAGCATCTATGTGGCATGTTTCCCCAAGGGACAGGAAACCCAAGGTGAGCATGGTACAGTCCCTTCTGTTAAGCAGAGCAAGAGGATAGTTAGGTTGATCTAACACTGCTGGGTGGGTAATAGGAAACACATGAGTACTGACCTTGCAGCTAGAAGGGTCTCTGGCCCTGATTGTTAGTGCTGGAATTTTTAGGGGCGACTCCATGTAAAAGAAGAGGTAAACTGAGTCCCAACAGAGCCGTGAAGCTAGAGATTGCTTCATGGCGAGGGAGGGAACTGGAATTTGTCCATGGAGCTGAAGACAGCTGGAAGACAGCCAGTTCAACAGCCTGGAGCTTGCCAGAAGCAACAATGTCTCAGTTTCCATCTCTGTGCTTCTGCCAAGCTCCCACCTTGCCGGGATAATCGAGCTTTGAGAGCCTTTCAGCTAGGTGATGATCTCTTCCACAAAGGCCATTATTCTAAAGTCATCAGCCCGTTAAATTGTGCACCTCTTCATTCCACTATTCAGTGGAATGGAATCCATCCCTCTTTGTGGTGTTCTCTCTAGGCACTTCAACAGTTTTTTATCTAGCTGGTGTTTGCAATTTCTTCCTTATCACACTAGTAAGAAATGGGAATACTGGCAGTCTTGAACTGGTTTTGATACGAATTCCTATGTAAGAACTTTCAACACAAAAGGCCTTGAGACAGCTTTGAAAGAATATTTCAGAAATAAGTCTGCCTTTTGGATAGCTATGGGTCAGTTTTGAGATTTTAAATTATAAAAATGTCATTTCTATAACAGAAAGGATAAATTTATAACACTCCATCGCTCTGTGTGTTTATCTACTATCCAGGGCAAAGGTATTTCCAGGAGGGCCCAAGGGGAGGTTTGAGAGCAGCTCCTGCTCTCAATTATAGCACAGCCTGACACTTGTGTTTTTCTTGTGTTCAGCAAAGTGTATCTATGAATTACAGTGTCCAAGTTCAACTAAACAGACCCTGTCAAAGCAGGCTTTCAAAACTTGAGGACACTGACTTATGCAAAACAAAATCAACAGCAAAGAGAAAGAGCCCTTGCGATCCATTAAATTCTTCCTAGACTACAGAACTAGCACGCGCGCACACACACACACACACACACACACACACAAATTTTTTTTCCCCTCTAGGAGAATTATAATGAAAAAAGCTTAGATCTTTTTGTCTTTTTAATATTGAAAATAAATTCCTACTGGAATATATTCATCCAGCTAATTTAGAGAACTCTGTGCTAAGTGGTTGAAAAGGGTGTATTAGTTCTCTGCTGGGGCCCTAACTAGTGATACAAGGTATCCTGGTGCTCAGCTCAGGGAGCTTCAAATCAAGGTGTTGCTGGGGTTTCACTTCCTGTAAAAGTCTGGGAAGAGGCCTTTTTCAGCTTCTAGAAACTGCTGAGCATTTCTACCCTGTGGCCTCTTCCCCTACCTCTGAAGCCAGCAACAGTGTCACCAATGAGCCTCTCTGTGCATAACTTCTGTTCTTGTCCTTGAACCTTCCCTGGCTTCAACCCTTGCCTCGCTCTATAATGACCACATGATCACACCAATAATCCAGGATGAGCTTCTGTCTCAAATCCTCAATTTAACCAACTAGAATTCTTTCTTCTGTGTCACAGTATATTCACAGGGGTTACTGCCTAGACATCTTAAGGAAGGCATTATTTAACTTCCCAGCATTATTTATTTTAATTTTAAAAAGTGTTAGTTATTTTAAAAGTACAGATGTGTTGCCTGCATATGTGTCTGTACACCATGTGTGTGACTGGTGCCCAAAGAGGCCTGAGGAGGATGCTTGATCCCTGTAACTGAGGTTACAGATGGTTGTAAAATATTGTGCGGATGCTAGGAATTGAACCTATGTCTTCTGAGAGAGCAGCTAGTCCTTGTAACTTTTAAGCCATCTCCCCAGTCCCATTTTGAGGGTGTCTTTAAATAGTTCATATGCACACATGTAACTTCCCATCTCTTCTACAGCTAAAGAACTAAAACTGCTTCTAAATTAAAGACACAGTAACATGAAAACCAAGAGTGATGGCACAGTGCCATCATCCCAGTGCTGGGAGATAGAACGGGAGTTCAAGGTCATTCTCATACGGAGTTTGATGCCAGCCTGAGTTACATGAAATCCTGTTCCTGTCTCAAAACAACTAAAACCATAGAGAAATGATAGCGTGTGACCCGTTTTCCTGGTTTCCCTCCTTATTTCTCTCCATACAATGTCCTGGGAGAAGACCCACTAAGCCAATAACCCTGTTGACTCTCACAGATGCTTACTGTGCCAGAAGCATGGCTTATCGAACCCTTCAGCATACAGGAGCCTGTAGAACACCAGCTGAAGCCTGGGAATGGTCAATGGTGCCTTGAGTCGGGTGCCTGCAGTGCAGTGCTGGATCACAGAATAAAGCTTCAATTCAGAGAAGAGGGAAACATCAGTCCTGCTGGTTATTTGACTTTCACGTAGGCAAAACAAGCATCTGACTGATGGATTCTTTCAGTTTTCACACAGTTATTTTTGCTTCCTTCGAACTAAAAGCTAAGTGTGCCATTTATATAAATGCACAGTAGTCTATTTACAAGGTTATCAAATGCTTTAATTCATCTACGAACTCAGCATTCACCACTCCCAACACTCCTATTTACCTGTGGCGTGCCAAACCTCACCACTCCCCCACCCACCCCCACCTCCTGTATTTCTCTTTTGCCTTCGGTAGTGTTCTCCATCCAATCAGGTCAGGGCATTTTTTTTTTTTAATCAACAAATATTCCCTGAATGCCTATTATATGTTAGGAACTGAGCTGGCTCAACATACATACATAAATGAAAACCTCACAGTGTGTAGTGAGGTATATTTAAGTGTTTGGAAAGAGCATTTGACAACTCTCAGCCACTATGCGTGGGCTTTACAGATTGTAGAAATGTTCTAGAGTTAAGTGGGGCATCGTTAAGTAGCCGTTCTCAGCAGTGGAAGGCGTCCTGATCCAAGATCTTCCTGTGCTAATATCCTTTTGCTTTTTGTTTCCCTCTTACAAAAAATGGTTTGGGGGCACAGTTTCTTTTGTTGTTTCTTTATTTGTTTGTTTTTGGCTTTTTGAGATCGTAAAAGGCAAATTTGTAACAGTGTCCCAAATGCCGTTTCCCTTTCCAGATTTCATTTTATTGAGAAGTTGTCTAACACACTGTCTTAGTTAGGGTTTTATTGCTGTGAAGAGACACTGTGACCACAGCAACTCTTATAAATGAAAACATAAGATGTGGCTTGCTTATAGTTTCAGAGGTTCAGGTTGTTATCGTCATAATGGGGAGCATGGTGGCATGCAGGCTGACATGCTGGAGAGGTAGCTGGGAGTACTATTCCTTTCAGGCAACAGGAAGTCACCTATGCCACTGAGTGAAGCTTAAGCCAAAGAGACTTCAAAGCCCGCCTCTACAGTGACACACTTCCTCCAACAAGGCCACACCTGCTCCAACAAAGCCACACCTCCCAATAGTGCCACTTCCTTTGGGAACCATTTTCTTTCAAACCACCACACATATCTAACTAAAATCTCTTAGTATGAGGGAAGCCCAGAGGTTCCAGAGTTCAGGCCACCATAACAGTTGAATAGTGAGCTGAAGCTGAAGGTCCTGCACTCCAATGAGTAGATGTTGAAGGTGGATGGAACAGAGATGGCATTCTGACAGTGAACAGCAGAGGCTGCACCCCCTCCAAACATAGCTTTTCTTGCAGAAATTATGCCAGAATCATTTTGGTTGAAGATATCTGTATAACTTTAAAATAATCTGCACCTCTGGTGTCATAAAATCCTGGCATATCTAGATGAAAAGGGACACCCTTGAAGCACTGAACAAAGATACGTTAGACCACAGGTGGCCGTTTCAACATGATGCCACCCAGGGGCATAAAAAAATCATGTTGCAACACAGTATTGCAGTATTTATAACTTGACAAGTTATAATGAAATGTATTTGTCTTAGTTCTAGTGAAGTAGGAAGGGTTATATTTGGTGAGCCCTTCCTACTACATATAGCCTCAAAAGTCTTACCTACTAAATTCACAGTTGCAATTAAATTTCATTTTGGAGGGGGGTGTAATCTGAAAACTGGGGCTGCCTTAAGAGACTCAGTAGATTTTCCAATTCTTAACCTACATTTGGGGTCAAGACTAACCCTTAGGACTCAGAAGACCTCCAAGATACTCTAGTATGAGAGTCAGAAGAAAGTAAGTAGCAAAAAAAACACATGCATCATTTTAGAAGAGAAAAACATTAGCTCCAGGGTATTCCTGGAGATGCAACATAAAAGACAAGTGATATCCCATTTGCACCCCAAGGTGCTTACATGGGAATTCACACTTGGTTGCCTATTTTGGAAGCTAAAGGACAACATCACAACTACCCAGATGGTTGTGACTGTTAATGACATGTCTCAGAACCAGGAAGGAGAGAGTCACCATCTAAGAAAAAATCAGGATGAGGAGATGAGGCTGTAAAACCCAGGGCCACCATGGTAATACCTTCATCCTAGGATTTTGGCACTGTTCTTTGCTTACCATAAAAAATGGTCTGCAAGTGCTGTTGGGTCAGAACCACAGGTTCCTTGAGAAAGCTGATCTATTACCATGGATTACCATCTTACCATATTACCATCTTAAAGTCAGCATGCTGGAATGAATAGCCATTGTAGGACATGCCCTTTCTTCTCTAGTTTTACTGAAGGGTGAACCACCAAGCTTCTTCCGTAAGAAGCTATGGCAACACAACTGAGTAGCAGCCAAAGCATAATGACAATGTATTGCATACATCATTATCAACGTCACTGGATTTATAACTGCTTAGGGCTCCTACCTTGGCATGTTGGAGGGCATTTACAGAGAGGTTTAACTGCAGAAGGCAGACCAACCCTAAACTGGTGTTGAATGCCCAAACTGAACAAAGAGAGACAAAGAACTGGGACAGCTAAGGAGGGGCCATATTAGTCTCTTTGCTTCCTGACTGGATGCTGTAGGGAGCTGCGTGCAGCCACGTCTTAAAGATGGTGTTGGCTTCTGTCCTCCACCTTCCACATGGTGAGTGCTCTCAGTGACAAACAATTCCATATATGGCTAGACTGAGGATCCGGCTTGCTTCCAGTACCTGGACCTATTGGTGATACCCACGTGGCGTACTGGGGTTGGCTGCACAGAAGCTATTTGGGCTGCAAGCGGGTTTCTCCCAGGGTCGTAAGTTGTAAGTCATAGTCAGAAGTCAGAAGTCAGAAGTCAAGGTTCCTGAATAAACCGCTGAAAGAAGAGCTGGGTGTTGTGTCTTCCTTGCTGGTCGAGGTGGCTCATGACAGAATGCAATGTAACTACCTGTCCCACTGCCCCCAGGAGTCACAGTTGACCCTTGTTATGTTTCAGTGCCTTTCACCAGGTAGCAGGGATGACAAAGGTACCTGGTACAGCATATGTGAATATTGCTCAGAGCATAATTTCAGTGTTCTCACCCCCAAAGAATAGATAGAGACAGTGGGCCTCTTTTTGTTTGGGTTGAGCATTCTACAACTAAATACCCAAAACATTGTGTTGAATACTATAAATACATACAATTTATACTTGGGAGCAAATAAATCCATCAATCCCTTAATAGCAAAAAATCCACACTAAATATTAAAACAGCTTTATAGAAACGATCTTAGACAATAAGGCAAACATTGATAAACGATGAATTTATGCTATGCTTAACAAAAACCCTGGCTGAATCGCAGTAATGCCTTCTTAACGTTCAAGAAGATAATTTGCATGAAATGCCATTTTTTAAGGGTGCATTACTATTTTTCAAATAAAAATACACAATAGTAATTTAACATTTAAGTTTGGCTTTTGTAGCATGGTCATAAAGTAGACAAACAATCTTATGATAACGGGTTCTCAGGACTTCTCTTTAAGCGTTCTTATGGTATGGGGCTATGTCCTGACTTTCCCTGTACTAAATTTCCCCTTTCAGTTGCTTACCAGATTAACCCTGCCAGACTTTGATTTGGCAGAACCCTGAATTGATTCCAACAGTACTTTTTTCAATTTCATGAATTCTTCATCCTTACATTTAATTGTTGGATCTTAGTGATATCTGACCATGAGAAAGAGGCAAGTCACAAAAGGCTGTGACACGGGACACTGAGCAACACCCCAGGGTTAAGCTAGGAGGGTTGTCTGTCCAAGTACTAACTTCTCAAATGGTTAGATCATTAGTGAATACTTTGAAGCTTTGGTGAGTTCTTTTGGCCTCTGAAGTTGACGTCCCTGTGCATTATGCAACCTCGTAAAAACGAAAGGATTCCTATAACAAATGAAGGAAAACAAGGACCCCTCCCATATTTGAAACTCATATTGTCTCAAAAGCTAAGTTTCTCATCCAACTCCCAAAGCTAAGTTAACCTCTTGTATAAGCTGGAACACGGTTATATGTCTGCAGCCACTCCCCACCCTCAACTGTGAGTGAAATTTGTGAAAATGCATCGTGGTTTTGAGTACACCAGGGCCACATCTTCCATCCCAGCAATAAAGCAACTTGGTCATCTAGTCACCAAACCAAAATCATTAACTCTACAGTGAATGAGTAGTGTTGCTGATTATAAAATCCCTCTAAACCCTAATGATTCATGGCAGAGAGTCTACAGTATGATCTTTTCAGAAAACCTCCTAGTGGACCATTCCAAGGGCTGTAAAGAGGAAAACCTGAGGTGTGGGTAGGAAGCCTGATGGGCCCTTCCTACCCCCTACAACTGACTGTAAACTCAATTCTGACCGTGTCTATCTTGCTATTAATCTCACTGACTCATTTCTTTAGCTCCATTATTATTTCTTCTTAGATACTGAGTAGGAGGGAAATTATTTATGGTTGGGCAAGTCCACTTTCAACCTTTGATATTCACATGAGCAAGTCATTTAAAGCAATCAAATGAGGTTTGTAGAAGCAAGCAAAAAAAAAAAAAAAAAAAAAAAAAAAAAAAAAAAAAAAAAAAAAAAAAAAAAAAAAGAGACCAGAAATGTCTATTTTCTTGGTTTCTAATATGTATGTAGCTTTTTTCTAATTATTCTGAAACCTATCTCATTCTTTGTTCTATGAACTTTGGATTTCTTAGAAGAATATCATGCTAAATGCTTTGTCCATATTAAGGCCAAAACTATATCTATTGCTTTCAAACCACAGTTCGTGGTGTTTGATTCTCTAAGTGGTTGTGTGTTTCAAAGCATAAAAAGCCACTGACTTTATTCTTGGTAAGTGTAGTTGTAATATTGTTTATGGAAATCAAATTCATAATACAATAAGATTTTGATTACAAAGTAAAACCAGGCGGCATGTAACATTCACTCTCAAAATTATGTAAGAGGCTGAAGAGACAGCTAAATGGTTAAGAGCACTGGCTGCTCTTCCAGAGTATCCATGTCAATTTCCCAGCACCCACATGAGCATGCACAACTGTCTGAAACTGCAGCTCCAGTGCATCTGATGCTTTTTTTTGCCCTCCACGGGTGCTGCTTTCATGTGGAGCACAATCATACGGGCAGATAAACAACCCACACATAAAAACATAAAAATAACAGGCTACATTGGAAGGTGCTGAATGACTTTTCTTGGGAACATGTGAACAACTATTAGTCACAACAGAACAGTGTACAGAGAATGGATCAAAAAAAATCTATGTAACTCTAGCTTAATAAACCAGTGACTTTACTGTCATCACTTAAGGGTAGCATGGAGAAAGGTGGGTTATAGAATCATGGCTGACTCAACATCAGTTATATGATTGAAAGGCCTACCTCAGATTGACTGATAATTCTTGAAAGCTGTCTCTCAGGCATTCCCTAACTCCCCATCCTCATCCCTCAGTGATTATACTATTGTTATAATTTGGGGGAAGAGCTTTGTGAATCCTGGAATGCTGTGACCTTCCCAAGCCTTGCAAGTGTCAATAACTTCTTGAGTCTTGGGAGGCTCCCTCTTCTCCTCAGGGGAACGGTTCCCTTGGGAAGAAACAGTTACACAACAAGGACACCCAGAACTCCCATCCAGTCACAAACAGCTAGAAAACTAAGTTGAACTTGAGAAATAACCATTTTCATAGTTTGTACGGGAGGTGGGGCACTATCCCCCTTCCTGAGGGAGGGGAAAGATGAGGACATCCCTGCCAAGTGCTCTGCCTACAGGTATTTTCTGGACCTCAGGGAAAGAGTCCGGCAATCTTACTATGTTGAAAAGAAAGATGATAGAGATTTGTGAGTCAAAGTCAACTTTATGGAAGTATCTGGAAAGAAGGAGCTATGCAGACCAAGGGCTCCAAAAATCTGCATAAAGATCTTCTAGAACCTTCTCTAGAAACCCAGTGTTTAATGTGTGAGGTGAAACCCACAGTGAATGGGAGAACAGCCCCCAGAAAGAGAACATCACCAGAGAACAGTGAACAGACAATTCTAAGAGTCCCATAGGCAAGGGAATAGTTCTGGTTCTCCTGGGGCACAACAGAGAGTAGCCCCTCCACCCCCAGCCCCACCCCCAGATATGCAGAGTCATGCCTTAAAGACTGCCTTGGAATAAAGGTTATTTCACTCTGTCCCAAGTCAGTTTAAAAGAAAACAAAGCTAAAGGAAACATAGCTGACTGTTATAAGAAGTCTAACTTTAATAGACTCCCTAAAGGAATATGAAACAATTCAACCTTTCCCTGATATTTTGTCAAAAATGACCATGCATGCAGGTAGAAGGAAAGTGTACAATTCACAATCTATAAGATATATATGCATTTATAGAGTCTATAAGAAGAAATTCTTGAAATTAGCAGTCAAGAAATTCAGAACTGCTGATAAAAATCTATTGATTATAATCACAACATAGAAAAATATGGAAGGAAAAAAGAAGTCATAAAAAAATAATAAATGGAAATTCCAAAAGTTGTAGCTGAAGTAGAAACAAAATAAAATGATGGGAATTTAAAAAGATCATTCAGGGGCTGGAGAGATGGCTCAGCGGTTAAGAGCACCGTTTGCTCTTCCAGAGGACCCGAGTTCGATTCCCAGCACCCACGTGGCAGCTAACAACTGTCTGTAGTTCCAGTTCCAGGCAAACACCAAGGCAAATAAATTAGTAAATAAATAAAGTTTTAAAAAAAAAAAAAAATAAAAAAATAAAAAAAATAAAAAGATCATTCAATATATTCTAGTTTCTTTTCTGTTCCTGTGATAAAACACTCAGACCAAAGTCAACTTGAAGAGAAAGTCCATGTGGCTTACACTTCCAGGTCACAGTCCACCACTGATGGAAGTCAGGGTAGAAACTCAAAGCAGAAATGGTGGGAGAACACTGCTTGCTAGGTTGCTCACTCTAAGGCATGTGTTTATCTGGCTTTCTTATACAGCTCAGAACCACCTGCCTAGGGATGGTGCTGCCCACAGTGTACTGAACCCTTCTGTATCACTGAAGAATCAACTCAGCCCTCCACAGACACGTCCACAGGCCAGTCTGATCTAGTTAGTGTCATCTCAGATGGTTCTAGACTGTATCAAGTGAACAACTAAAGCTAACTATGACACACTATGAAGAAAAGTTCGATAAACTTGAACCTAGCATTAGAAAATTATCTCTAAACAAAGTACAGAGAAAAAAATAATTGAACAAGCAGATAGTAATCTATCTGATTATACAACAGTAAACATGGTCTAAAATAAGAGAATAGAAAAAGAAAAACAAAAGGTTAAAGAAAAAAAAAGAGTTTAAAAAAAAAGTCTCCAACTCTAATGGAAAGAATAACCCACAGGTCCTAGAGGTTTGTGGTGCTGAGTACAAGAAACAGGGAAGTACTTCAGTATCATCATACTACTACTACTACTCTACTCTAGACTACTCTAAACCAGTGGTAAGGAACATACTTTCAAAGTAGCTGGAGGGAAAAAAAAATAAACATGGTAGAGGACCAGGGATTAAAATGACAGCAGAGGTCACTCCAGAAACAATATAAGCCTTGAGAAAATGGAACCACACCTTGAAAGTACTGAAAGAAAACCCAAGTATCTACAAAGCTACAAGAAACATAGCTGACTGCAATAGTAAGTCTAACTTTAAAGTGTCAGGATCCCTAAAGGAATATGAAGCAATCTAACCCTTCTCTATCTAAGAGGAATGGGTTTCAAAAACTAAAAGTAAGCAAAATTTGACAGCTCTCACTGTGAAATGTTAGAGGAGACTCTTCAGCCAGGCATGAGATGGTGATGAATGCCTCTAATTCTGTTACTTGGTGGATAGGGGCAGGAAGATCTGGAGTCCAAGGTCATCCTCAGGTATGTAGATAGTTTGAGGCTAGCCTGGGATACTTGAGACTGTATTACAAACAGAAAAAAGGGGTTCTTTAGTCTAGGAGGGACACCAGAAATAAATTTGTATCCATGCACTGTTCTCTGACTGTCAATATTTTTAGAAAATAAGCCTTCCAAGCAAAATTCGCAACAGTGGGTCCAGAGTATGGGGCTGAATTAGCCCTAAATCAAGGCTGCTGTGGGCTGCTGTAACAAGCTCAAAGGAAGTCTTTAAATGGTAAAATGAATCACAAGTAAGTTAACTGCTTGCCTGGAAAAAACCTCAACGTGCATAAAGGGGAGCAATAAAAAGGAGCATTTAGCATCATAAAGTTCATAATGTCCGGCATCCAGTCAAGCTGTGCAAAGCTTATAAAGAAACAAGAAGAGACAACAGCCTACAAGAAACAATTAGCAGATAGAGAAATACCAGAGACAGAAGAATTTGTAAGGGACAATCTAAGATTTAAGGTTAAAAAAAATTAAGATTCAGGAGCCTGTAAGATGGCCCAGCCATGTGCTAGAAAGAGAACATTGATTTCTACAAATTATACCCTAACTTCCACATAGAAACATGTGACTCCTCCTATGTATATACAAGAAATAGTAAGTATCCCATAAATAGCATTTTTTATTTGAAAAAAAGATTTTTAAGATTTTGTGCGTATATTTAAAATTACAAATGAAAAAAATGAATGTAATGATAAAACAAGTGAATGATATGAAAAATTTCAACCCAAACTTAGAAATGTTTTAAATCTGATATGAAAAATATAGTATGATGGGTGATGCATGCAGATGAGGCATTGCCCATAAAAGACTGACTGCAAAAGAAGAGAGGATTTTGAAAAAGGAGCATGAAATTGTTCCTTTTTACTTTGACTTTAGCAATGATCACATGATTACTACATGCATTAAGCTACCATAGTAGACACTAAAGATGAGTTCATCTTTATTTTAGCAACAATTATCTGATTTTAAATTTTTGTTGAGCCAGCAGATTGCATACTTAGAATTAACAAATTATACTGAACACAAGTTATACCTTACTGAAATATTTTAATATTTTATTATATTTAATAATATTTTGCCAACCAAAAAATCCATAAAATGCATAATACATAAGCCCAAATGTATGATAGCTTTCAGCCTAATTTATGGCTGCCAAAAGCTTTTCATGGTATGTCTCCCTCACCCAGTGCACAAAACTTGAGTGAGTGATCAAAGGAATAATCATCTGAAAAGACAATAAAGCCAGGCCCCCCCCAAGAAAAATGTCTGCAGTGGCACTTTCAAATGTTTTGGAGTCATTGTTATAATCTAACCTACCTATACTGTATTATAATTACAATGTAACCTAACTGTAATTTAATCTAACCTTCAAATGACAAATTCTTACTTCCTGCATATATGCTCCTAAACAGTATTTGTAGAAATTTATACTTAGACTTACACTTGAAAACAAGTCTACCCATATGTGATGAAATCATATATGACATGATACTCCTAAAGCTTGCTTTGCTTTGAAGACTGATGTCTTCAAGACCAATGTCTAAGTACCAAATGTTTATGAGGGAGGACACATGCTCTGGATGCTGTGACTAGAAAAGGAAAGCTGATGATGTCCTAAGAGCTGCAAAGTTAGAGAAGGGCATTGCACTTACACCAGGACATGTTGACAATGTCTTATCTACGAGCAGCAAATCCCCTCACCCAGGGGCCAGTGGAGGGGGCCCCTGCAGCAGCCTGCCAAGATTCAAGCCTTTTCTCCCCAAGAGGTTTCATTTCAGAACTCAGATGATAAGGCACTCACTTGGTTCCCTCCTAGTCCTAGGGAATAATAATAATATTCATAATAATTAATAGTTATTAATAATAACTACTAACAGTTATTGTTTATTAGCAAAGCTAAGAGAGACTACACTACCTTTTAGTAAACTTCCTGAAGATCCACATGGTAATTTCACCACCCGTGGCCATAGTCATTACCAGAGAGCAGGATTCACAAGGCTAATGAATTTAAATGATACAAATCCAACACAATTCATTTTGAATTATTGGAAACAGCCCTGGTCTAGTGCCTGATTCCTGGGTAGATCTTAAATTACAACTTTATCAACATCAAATGTAGAGTAACAGAAGGGCAACTGGACATATAATTTAATAAAGGCAGCATGATTATTAAAGGTTTTAGCCCTCCTAAAAGATACAGAGAACACTTTAAAAAAAAAAAAAAAACTTTATCAAGCTGGTAAAAGAAATGTGTTTTTTTAAAAAATGTATAGAGAACCTTGAAAATGAAAATAAAAACTCCTAAATTAGAGGCCCACAGATTTGGGTCTTTGCCATCCAGGCTTCACACCCTTGCAAGGTCAAACACTGTGGAATTCCACTCCAAGTATGTCAGGCTACAGACCAGATCTGGAGGCTACAGTGACAATTTGCTCTATTGCCTTAAAATCTGGACCTGTACCCCCTCTCCTCCAAAGCCTGGGTCTTGTAAAGAAAGTGGCCTGGTTGTTTTTTTATGTGTTTCTTTTGTTGTTTTCTTCCACTTCAATTATCTCACAGAAGGACTTGAAGAACATGCATGAAATATTCATAAAGAGCACACATAATGTACATTAAAAGGCCTTGGATACCAGGCACTCTGCAGAACATGTGTAAATTCAAACAAGACTGGTTGGTGCCTTTAAATCCTCATAGCAACTCTCCGAGGTAGGTATTGGTATCTCAATGACAACTGCAAGAATCAAAAGCAAAAGGCCTGGAGAAGCGGGTAGCTGAGTTGTCCTACTAAAAGAAGTTAAGTTTTTCCCGTTTCTCTGGGGATAAAGAAAGAAGTCACACTGTTCAGAAATCTTAGGACAGGATGCTTAGAAATAACTGTTTCAAAGAAAAGCAGCCAGCCTGAATCAATTCTAAATCCTGGCAATTATATGTTAAGAGCCTGACTAGATATTCCAGGTGTCACCTTGCAATAGGCCAGCTGTGTCGCTGACAGCTCCGTGCATATCAGGGAAGAAACATACTCTCAGTTGGTGCCTCTTATAGCCACATTAATGCAAGTGAAGTGTGGTTCTGGACCATAGCCAGTCTACCCAACTGAGGCAAGGTAGGGAGATTTCAGACATTATTTATATTGAAAAGACACATTGAACAAGAATACTATGGCATAGCTGTGGAAACAAAGTCAGACACTGTGTTCAAAGGGTTAAATGGGCTCATTTTAAGTGTCTTGTGGGCCTCAAGACAAAGATGATAAATCATGGGCACAAGACAATCCTGAATAATACAGAGTCACATCAATCAAATAAATGAGTCTCGTACTTCCAGAGTGGTCATGACAGAACATATACATGGCCTGCTGATCTCTCCTAACCCCAAATAAGTTATAACATAGTCTCTATCTAGAAGAAATGATGTCCAGCCAGAGAGACAGGAATGGCAGTAACCAAACCAGAACTATGGCCTTATGTGCCATAATAGCTACCAAAATTCTACAGCCCCAACAGTAAGTGTCATAATAGTCTTGAGGATGTAGAAATGCTTTACAGGTGACATGGGCCTTCAAGGTAAGTAAATTAAATTAGGAGAGAGGCAAACACCCAGTGGGGTAGAAATAGCATCAGTAGTGTAGTAAGAAGACAGTATTAAACACCAAAAATATTGAGAAAATTAAACCCTGGGGTAAAAATGGGAGACTGCGAATGAGATTTAAATGTGTTGGGTTGACCAGAGTCTTTCAAACAGCTCCACACCATCTCCAAGAAGACAACGCATTCCCCTGCCTCATTCCACTTCCACTCATTCATGCTTTTTCCCTTGACCCTCAACTTTTAGAATTTTCTTATCCAAAAATATTCCATTTGATCTGCCTTAATATATCAAGGTTCCATATAAACTTTTATGCTAGAATAAGTTTACAATAACATATACACATTATTGGGGCCCTAGCAATGAGCACAAACAGGATAAGTCATAGTCTATAAATATTCAAATATTTTAAAACAATATAGTTAATTCATAGCTAATTAAGCATATACCAAAAAAAATTATAAAGAATTTCTTCAGGTCCAATGGAATTGATACCTGGCAAGAAATACAGACTTTCTAAAACCAATAAGGGCTACTAGAAATGAATGTCTAAAAACTGAGTCCTTAGGACTAACTCTAAAATGATAGCTAGAAGGTCTTTACACAAATAACTAAGAGTATTTTCAGTGAAACATTAAACAAAGCCTAAAGAAAAGAAATATATATTATGTTCATAGAGAGTATCAGTTGCCTAATGAGAAATGGTAATCTTTTTAGAGGTCTTGACTTCTGCCCAAAATATACTGTTCACTCCTGCATGAAATAACTAAAACTTTAGACAAAAATACCTAAAACAATAGTTTCTAAGACATTAAGTACCAACTATGTGGGGGTTGCTAAGAAATAGGAGGGAATTTCTGTTTGTGGTGGTACAGGCCTTTAATCCCAGCACTTGGGAGGCAGAGGCTTACAGATCTCTGTGAGTTCTAGGCCAGCCTGGTCTACAAAGTGAGTTCTAGGACATCAGAGCTGTTTCACAGAGAAACTCAGTCTCATCAAGACAGAAAATGAAGTCAATGCTCTATGACTGTCTAGTTTTCAGCCTTTTCTTCCCAGATGATGGAGTAGGACAAGGCAATCTATGTGGAGTCCAGCAGACTTAAACTGAGATAAAGATGGAATTCTGGAGTAAAAATGAGGTAGAGTTTATGAGCAGGGGAGAACCCAAGAGAAGAGAGAACTTTCTAAAGATGTCCAAAGATCTGAGTATCCAGGAGAGGAACTTACCTATCTATGTGTGAGAAAACCCATAGTGACTGAGAAAGAACCCCTCTCAAGGATCACGGTGGCCACCAGAAAAACTCAAAATCTGTATAATCCACAGGCACTGTGTAGAAAAAAATCAAAGACTCTCATTTCTGTGGTGGAACAAAAATAGTCCTACACTGTTGTTCTTGGCCCATCTAAGATCCAAAAGATCAGTCTTTATAGGTGATTTAACTGTACTCCAGAACAAAGTTCGAAATATTTATAGTTGGTAAAGTGCATGTCTAGCACACACAGAGCCCCAAGTTCAATCCATAACAGCTGGTAGAATATGTCTACAATCCTGGTACTTGGTGTTAGACTGACCTAACACTCAAGAGGATCCAAAATTCAAGGTAATTCTTAATTACATAGCTACACATTCTGGAATGCATGAGACCCTACCTCAAAAGAAGAAGGAGAAAAAGAAAGAAGAAAAGGAAGAAGGAGGAAAAGGAGGAGGAAGAGAAGAAGATGATAAAGAAAGAAAAATAACATTCTGAGAGCAATGCTAGCCGCACAGAGCCCTGCAGTCCAACCAATCACAAGCTGTCAGACTCCAAAGTTAGATCCTTTTTGTCACTTGCAGGAATCTACATTAAGCTGCATTAAAGTCAGCATGGTTTCTCCCTTCTTTGAACAATTGGAAATCCATAAGGATGAGAGATGTTATATATCTCTGGATGTGAGCTGCAGTTAACTACCAGCTACTGCAATAAGTTGTCCCACTGAAAAGGCTTCACTTTAATTTATTCAAGCATCTGGATATAACTATGGGTTATAGGATATATGTGGAATGGATGCTATATTGAGTTGATATCACAATGATGGACCAAGTCTAGACAGTGGTAAATTCTATAAAACAAATGACTTGGTTTCATCAATAAATAGATGTCATGAATGGCATGGAAAATGGAAACAGCTTAAAAGAGACTTGAACAGGGGCTGGAGAGATGGCTCAGAGGTTAAGAGCACTGACAGTTCTTCCAGAGGTCCTGAGTTCAATTCCCAGCAACCATATGGTGGCTCTGTAATGAGATCTGGTAACCTCTTCTGCATACTGTATACATAATAAATAAATAAATCTTTAAAAAAAAGAGACTTGATCAATATATCAACTACATATATGTGTGTATTTGGGGGGTCCTGATTTAGGGAACTCAACTGTTAAAAAAAATCTGAGGCTGACTTTAAGTACTGATAGATACTGAGCCTAGACTAGAAAAGAATTCAGGAGTCAATAAAAGTTTGGTCAAGGAAAGCAGGTTCCTTGTTAGACATAGAAAGACTCTAAAGAGTGAAAGATCACAGTAAAGAGATTAAAGACAAAAGGGAAAATTTAGAGGAGGTGATTGTTTAATGGGCATGGCCAAGTAGACATCCAGAGAAGTCAGTCTCCAGGCCAATGCAATGAGAAACTACGGGAGGTTCCTGGCATGGGATGGAAAAATAATGTGGGCCAGAGCTGAGAATTCAATGTGGGATTCTAATTCAAAGCAAAGGCCTTGAGCATTTGTGTATGTTTTTGTTTAGCTGGTGGACAAAGGCAGGTTAGACAGGTGCAAAATAAATCCTCTTTTGCAATCTGAACTCATTGTTCAATATGAGTTTTGATATATACAAAAAGGAATATAAGACAACACAAAGGAAATGTAGTGTTGATGAGATTGGTTTTGACTCTCCTATAAATTAAAGGCATAGGTAATTTTGTGAAAATAACAAAACAAAGACCTGATTAACACATTTTTTTTTCTTTTCTCTACTGTGTGTGCCTGACTGACAAGCATCCCTCCAAGGACATCAACTTTCTCCATCAATTGCATTTCCTGACTTCTTCCAATACCCCTCTCCAAAAAGTTCTGCTAGCTGTCTAAAGCTGATAGCTATGCAACCTTAAGCCACATTTCTGAATTAGAGACACACAAAACAAGAGACTACAATTTCCAATCTACAGTGAATAAACTGAACCCGAAGTCTGCAGTCCATGTAACTACCTGATCCATATCTCTAGACAAGGGAAAAGAAGATTCGTAGGATTGTGTCTGTGTTGACTCCACTCTTCCTGAACGCTGTTACTTTGAATTGTTTCATCACTGGCCAACCCTCCTGCAGGACTGGCCAATCAAAACAATTCTTTCTGAGCCTTTTTGAGTGCTGTCATCCACAACCCTGGGAAACCATCTACTGTGGAAGGAAATAAACTACTGAACAAGAAATGGCAGTTTGGGAGCTTCATTCTCCATCGAACTACTTTGTCAATGAAAGTGACAGCTAGAAACCTCGGAAGTTCTATATGCATTGAAGTGAACACTTATCTATCCGTAACACTGAACTCAAAAGAGAAAAAAAAGTCGTACTGAAAAACAAGCCAGGGAAGAATACCGAGTCAGTCTGAGTTAAACTACAAGTTTCATGGTTGATGTTTTTGTTTTTATACCAGGCCTTGTTCCCAAGTAGGCAGATAAAGACCTGGTTCAAATGATTCTTCCCACACACACTAGATATTCTTGTTTCCAGAGTTGAACAGAGAAGCTCCAAGAAATGAAATCCCCTTCTTTCCACTGTTTTGTTATCTTTCAAAATAGCAGGACTGCCAAGACCAGCCCTGAGAGAGTGGCCTTTGAAGTGGGTCTCATGCTCCTTCTCCAGCTGGAACAAAACAACCACCTAGACTGTGTGTCCAGTCCCCAGAGGGTCAACGTGGAAGCCAGGACACCACCTCATGATCAATGACCCTGTGAGGACAGGGAACTGAGGCCACTGGGGGTCACATCCAAGAACTTGGGAATGTAGGCCTACATTACTACACACCTTGGCAAAAGTGACAGAGGGTGAAAAGATAATAGAAACAAGTGGTGAAGGCCTAGAGACACAGCAAATCCAAGGACTTGGGAAATGGGCTGATTCATAGGTGCCAGACGAAGGGAGGATTTTCTCTTTTTGAGGCTTGGGTATTCCTGTACTTCAGGCCAAGCATTAATTTCTACCTTCCTTCTAGTTTCGTGTGGATATTTCTCTCATGTTGTGGGAGATCTCCTTAACCATTTTCCATTATATATAAAACCTATCTTCACCATAAACATAACATAAAATATTTCGGAGCATAATTAAGGGTAAAAAGCCTTTCCCAAATCATCCATGAAGATGGTGTAGAAATGAATAGAGACAAGCCAATAAGAAATGTAAAGCTGTGTGCTCAGGCCTGAGGGGCAAGGGAACCCACCATCATTGGTTATGTTTTGACAGACTCAAAGGCAATTAATAGGCACAGGGAAATTTTGCTGGGCAAAGGGAAGGTTACTGATGTGCCTGGCTGATTGTTGACCTTGGGGCACTGAAATTGGCCTCACATCATCTGTAATTGGCTAAGGAGACGTATTTGGCTTTCTTTAATTGGTTTTAAATTAAAAGCAGAAACAAAGATTAGGGAAATTGTTTCTTATTAATCATGTCTTGGTCATTTGGAGCTGATGCTTACAGGGTTATGGTTTAGCTCCTAGGTTGTTACCAGAGATAGCAAGCTGGCTTCCTGAGAGCCTGATGTATAGCAGAGCTGGCTTCCTGTGAGCTGACCTATAGCAGACTGGCTTCCTGGGCTGTTTTGCTACAGATAAGGGGCTGGTTTCCAGGGCAGGCTGTGGGTCAGCATCCATTTCCCCATATGATCTAGCTGCTGCTTGTGTATCACTACTCAGTCCCCTGGAACAAGGAGATCCTAGGTGAGAAAAGCCGTGTATGAAACAAAGCAAATTTCCATGCAGATGGTATGAACAGGATTTTAAGAATATGGGTTTCCTATGCTTTGTTGCTATTATGAGGATGTAGTTACTTGGTCTTGTGGCTTCTAGATCCACATTCTTCTATGCTTGGTGAAGTAGGGACACAATAGCCCTTTAAAAACACAAGAAGATGTCTCCTTAAGTCATCACCCTACTCCAGGGCACCCCAGTTTCCAAGTCCTGTCTTAGAGCAAATTTGGTTTGAAAGGAATAGAGAAATACACAGTTTAATTTAGATCAAATACCTTCATGGATCCACACATGACTTGAAAGTCTGGATGTTAGTCCTCAATCAATCAGACTTTGTGTAAGTCAGCTCCAGCTGCCATAACAAAGTACAACAAGCTGGTTGGCTTAAAAAAGAAATATTTATTTCCTTGAAGTTTGGAAAACTGGATGTTAAGACACTGGATAATTCCATTTTGATCTTAAACCTCTTTTGCAAGTTAATGTGAGTTACCATCTTGCCGTATGCTCATGCAGCCTTGCCCCTGTGTTTGTGGAGCCTCTAGTTATCTTCTTAGATGGCCATTAATCCTATTGCACCAGGTGTCCACCCCATTTAACATAATTGGTTCCTTATGGTTCTTTGTACAAATACAGTCACATTTGGCATCATATGAACTTGGCAGAGACACAAATATTTTAGTCCATAATCTTATCTAAGTCTCCAGTTGGTCACCTAAAACTCCTGAAAATGGGTAGTCTGCAAGACAATCCAGCTCTAAAACTTTTTTTAAATTAATTTTTGAGAATTTCATATAAGAGCTTGTGATTATACTCATCTGCTCTCCCTCAGCTCCTCCCCGATCCACCCTACCTCTCTACCCACCTAACTTTGTGGCCTCATTTTCCGAAATTCCACAAGTCCAATATGTGCTGCGCACATGCTCTAGAATGTGTCAGTATTCACTGGAGCTTGGTTTGCCTATCAGTGGCCACATCCTTAAAAAAATAAGTTCTTCCTCTCCAGCATCTATCAGTTGCCAATAGCTCCTGAGCTATGGATGGGATTTTGTATTCACCTCCCCTTTCCATGTTGGAATGTGGTCTGACTTGAGTTGAACAGGTCTTGTGCATACTGCCACAAGCATCATGAGTTCATATGTACATGTGTCCTGTTGGTTCCAAAAAAATAGTGTTTCCTTGTAGTTAGTTACTCACTGCTTCTGGCTCTTACAGTCTTTCTGTTTCTTCTTCTGCAATGATTCCTGCACACTGGAATGAAGGAGATATGATACATGCCTCATTTAGAAATGAGCATTTCATAGTCTCTTATTTTTCACATCTTAACTAGTTACGGTCTCTGTGTTAATCACACACACCTCTAATGAGGGTTGAGAGATGCACTAAGCTATGGATATAATGATGTCATTAGAAGTCAGCTTAATCCTAGATTCATTTAGGTTCTCTAACAGCAGACTCTCTCCTAGGGCCTATGAGCTGCCTGGCCGTAAGTTTTTTGTTCTCAATAATAGTAACAGATATGGTTTTATTATGTTGTGAAATTGTCTTCAAGACATTCAGAAAGTGACTGGTTGTTCCCATGGCATCCATGTCACTATAGCACCATTGAGTGTACTTACCAAGTTGGTCATTATTACAGTTCTTAAGAATAGCACCTTCAAACACTATGGAAGCTACAGCAATAGAGCTTGGTCAGTACCAGTTTGACTTCTCTGTTTTCTATAACTCAGGTATGTGATGTCCTTAGCAATACAGGTCTAGAGCTCTTAACATTACACATCCCATACTACCATTGACTACAGTTATACTTTTTTGCAAACATTTCTTTGCTGTGCTCTATCTCTTTATAATGGATATTGTAATACAGCCTCACAAAGGAATCTACTTCTAAAATGTTGCATGGAGTTCAGAAAATAACTTTTTTAAATGGATCAAGATAGTGAAACCAGAAAGGAAAAAAAAATATTTGATAATATCAACTATTTGAAATAAATGAATAATGGTTCATCCTGCCTTCTGAGAAGAACTTCAATAGCACAGAAAATAATCTTGAAATTGACAGATAGGATTACACAAAATTAAAAAACAAAGCAAATAGTGACAACTTACAGAATGGAAGAAAATCTTTACTAACTATATTTCAATTAGCAGAGTAGCTATCTAGGATACATAAGGAACTACAAAAATCAAATATTCCTCTACACAAAAATCTAATCAACAATGGGCTAATGGACTGAATAGACAATTCTTAGAAGAAAAACACATGGCCAGTAAATGTTGGAAAAAGCATTCAACATCATTAGTCAAACACAAATTAAAATTACTTTGAGACTTCACCTTGCTCCAGTGGAAGAGCTAACATCAAGGAAACATGTGATAACACATGCTATGAGGATATGGGAAAAGAGGAACCTTTATCCATTACTGATGGGGGTGTGAGCTGGTGCAGCCACCACGAAAATCAGTATGAAAGTATCTCAAACTATTAAAAACAGATCCAGCCATACCATTCCTGAGTATGTAACCAAAGGACTCTATGTTCTACCACAAAGATAACTTCACACCCATATTATTGCTGTATTATTAATAATAGTTTAAAAATAAAAGTTCAGACTGACTACATGTCCATCAGGAGGTGAAAACAGACAGACAGACGACAGACAGACAGATAATATAAATAAACTTTGTGCGTTTATGCATGTGCATGTGTGTGTGCACGTGAAATCATGACATTTGAAAGAAACAGATGCAACGGGGCATTAAATGAAATAAGCCAGGTGCACACAGACAAATGTGACATGTTTTCTCTCCTAGAGTCTAGATTTCAGTTTACTTTAGATATTTGTTTGTTGGTATATTTATTTCTGTACTTATATATAGGTTACTATATATAGGTCACAAACTACAAAGGGAACCATAAGAGGAGAAAAATGATTGAAAGAGGGTGTGGGGGAAAAGAGACTAATAGGAACATCTTCCATGTGTATGTCCTGAAAGCAGAAGTGGGTACCAGAGGTCCAACAAGAGGAAACGGCACAGAGACAAGGTGTGGGGAGGAGAACAAGAGCAAAGCATATGAAGATGCTGTGACGAAACCTATCATTTTGTGTGCTGATTTTAAAAACTAATTAAGCCCTTGACTGTGTCTTTCACCATGCAAAGAAAAAACTGGTTGAAAATTATTTTTCTAAGTAGGACAGGCATAGTGTGGCATCTAGAATGTTCAACAAGCCCCTACAAAGAGATTAGAAACACAAACAACGAATATAAGCAGACATGTCTGCATGGACAACAAATCTGTAAAGAGACTCAGGGAAGTAAAAAATTTAAAAATCCTAATAACTTACTTTTTACTCATTAAGTTTGGAAACCATTTAAGAAGACATAACACCATCCAACATTGGCAAGTCAAAAAAGATCACTTACATATAGCTCTTAAGAAAATGAATCACTATTTTTAAACTATTTTTTAAAAATAGTTCAATATCTTTGGAAGCTTAAGCGTATGTGTCTTGACATATACAGCATTTGAACCTCAAGAGAAAGCACCAACCCTTAAGGCTGAGAATGTTTACTGAAATAGAATGTTCATTATGATACTGTTGAATTATGAGAGAAAATGACAGCAACCTGAGGGGATGGCTGGATAGGTCTAGTATGCACACCCTATAAAATATCATGTGAACATTAAAATAATGAGGTAGATAGTGTTCTGGCCATAAAAGAATAAGACAGTTGTTAGTCCTGATTTCATTTTGTCTGACTAAATATGGCCAATCTCAGCTGTAAAGAAGTCTCAAGAAAAAAATATTTGGTTTGTCCTGTATCTAATAAAGACAAGGATAAAATGTGATTTGTGACAGGGTGCTACTGTTCCCCTTTTTCCCACTGGGACTATGTCACCTATTTGTTTTTCTTTTGCAGTTTTTCTTGCTATCTCAAGGAGAGTACGTTAGATGTGTGCTCTAAACTCTTCTTAAGGGAATAATTACAGAAGCTTGAAGCACTTCGCTTCAAGCATCTTGTTACTGAAGGCTATGGAGACTATCAGAGGGAAACTGAGTTTGGAATTCAGTTAGGGAGAGTCTGACCTGAGTCCTAGGACCCCTTGCACTGGAGCATAGGAGTCCCAAATGTACCTTGGACTTGCAGTGAACCTAGCACCCTGCCAGGTGACAATGTGCTTCCAGTAAAGCTAAGAGCTGAACCACACTCTTGCTAAAACCAGGAAGTGGAAGTGGAGCAGCTGTAAGAACGTACAGGAAGCTGAGTTTCTGCTCACCCTAGGAGCCCGGAAGTGGTCTCCGCGGATAAAGCCAGTTCTCTGTTTAAGGGTTTTCTGAGGCCAAGTTTGCTAAGAGTATTGCACAGGCTTTAAGGTACAGGCACTGAGAAGCCAAGCAGTTATTAATGCCATTGCTGCGGAACAATACAAGTATTGTAAAGATTACAACCTCAAATAAAATCAAGCGAATGTTGCCATTAGAAATGAGCCAGCCAGGAAATAGGCAAATGTGTACTGTGCTGTCTCAGGTCACAGAATAAAAGGCCTGGCTGAGGAAATCCTTAGCTCAAAACCCTGCTCCTCCTCTCACCGAAGGAGCAAGTGTGAGCAGACGACATCTGCATGAACCTTGGTAAGAGGGGTTTCCAAAGCAGTCATTTTACCGCTATGGAGGTAGGGAAGAAAAACCACTGAAAACAGAAGTACGAATCTGGATGATTCTTTTCCTTTTTGCTTTTTGGTCTTCAAAACAGTGTACTTGGCCACCATACGCCCATGTAAGAACTCCGTTCAAAAGAACGATGTTGCATTCTCAGAATCCTTGGGATTAGTCACTTAGAGAGAAGATCATACATCAGAAAGCCACTTTTGTTTTGTTTTTCCCGTTAGACAAGATTATCTCAGTAATAGCTGAAGAGCTGGTCCTTTGCCCGTGATAGGAAGATAGCTTTTAGAAAAGTTTTGTGGTTCCATGGCTTCTTTAAACCTGGGTGGTCTGAAAACCAAATCATTTTATCACTAATTTTTCTCAGTGCTAGTAGCAATTTGTACCATTTTTTTTTTTTTGGTTATTACTGTACATTTGTTTGTTGTTATTTAAGCCCTCTTAAAAGTTCTAGAAATACTTAGAACTTGATTAGTTGTAAGGGGATCTGGAGATGTGATTCAACATAAGGAACATTAAATAGCATTATTCTTAGAAGCATAAGCAAATGCAGTATGTTTAATCCATGATATAACAGTTGAGTTTTTGTTTCTGTTTTTATTTTTCTGAGACAGGATCTAGCTTTATAGCCAGGTCTGGTCTGGAACTCACTATATAGCTCAGGCTAGCCTCAAAGTTGCACCAGTTTCCTGCCTCTGCTTCACCAGGGATGGGATGTTAAAGGCAGAGACCAAAGCATTTATTAACTCTTAAGAAAAAGTAATCCAGGTATCATTATAGCTAAGATAAAAGTCTTTATAGATAAGCCCAAGTGTTTTAGTTAACTTGATAAGTTAGGTCAATTGATGGATAGGAAGTTAAAAGTTATATCTTCAATAAAGGAAATAAGGTTATGTCCTTTGTTTTCTATTTGTAATGCATAGTATACTGGAACTAGAAGATATCCCCCCTCCCCCGCCTGCCGTTGTTGGGCAGGAGGAGGCAGGGATGCCAAGAGCAGTGTATGAAGCATACAGTTGGCATATTATGGGTATTGTTGACTTGCTCTGCCTTGGGATGCCACTTAAACATCAAGGAGAATGAGCTCATGGCAGTGCTGAGGGAAGTGGGCCAGACACTAGGAAGGATTTCAGACAGCCAAGTACCTGGATCGTATTGGGATAAAGTCTGTTTTCTGTAGACTCTACTTATTCTCAAGTGCAGACTTAGCCTAGCTTACTATGCCTTCAATGGCTCTGTTAGCAAATAAGGTCACATTCAGAGGCATAAAGGATTAGAAGTATGACATACCCTTCAAGAGAAACAATGTTTGCACCGTAGTGCCATCGTCCAGCACTTGATCCAGATCATATTTTCTCTCTCCTTTTCCCTCTTTCTCTCCTTCTTCCCTCCCTCTCCCTCTCCTTTCTCTCTTTCAATATTGACCCTTACTAACACTCACATTTTTCAGACTACTTGCCCAAGTGACTTCAGGAAACCAATAGGAGGCAATGGCAAGAGGCTGGCAGGTGGGAAGAAGGAACCAGGCTCTGGTTATTTCCCTGAATATCTCCAGCAGTAGCTACATGTACCAGGATTTCAGCTCCCAGAGAGGTACTGGCTCCAGCTGGGAGAGCCTGTTCTGGTGTGCCAGCCTCCACCTTCTGGAGCCAAAGCTATGAATGGCTGGAAATACATGGTGTCCTGCCTCTCCTCTTCCTCTAAACTCAGATTGCTTCATCACCGTGTTCACTCTGTCAGCATTTCTAAAGCCCTTATAATTAACTCTCTTAATTACATTCACTCCATTGAACTACCTGGCATACATTCTGGTTTCCTGATGAGACTCTTGAGTGATAGAAATTTCAAGAGATGTCAAGGCCTGTGCTAACAACTGGAGAACAGGAGTGAGCCAAGGACCATTAGTGTGGAGGGCAGCACCCATCCCCATTCCCTCCCCAGCAACGGTCAAGAGGTCATGTCAGAAAATAGTATTTGCAATGGTGCAGAACCCTTTGTCTCTTAGCAGAAAGCAGAGAAACAACACCCAAGGCTGATAAACGTACAAAATGAGGCCAAAGCATATTTCTAGCACAAACCAGTAGCTACAAAGAGAATTAAAAGCACCAATAAATAAAAACAGTTACCCTATCGGACTCAGACTCAGGGTATTCGAATAGGATTCTTTGTTCCTGATTCTGGTTTTTGTTTTTTTGGGTTTTTTTTTTTTGAGCTATTTGAATTTTGTAAATCTGTGTACCTCCTTTTACTTCTTGGATTTTTTTTTTAAGGCAAAAATTTTAAAGATTTGAATGAGTCTTTGTATAGTGAAGGAACAAGCTTTTTTTTAAAAAAAAAAAAAAAATGTCCTATTTCTTAGTTTGTGACTTGGCAGGCTGGGGGCGGGGAGTAGGGTGCCAAAGAGTGAGGAGACTTAGAAGACACATGAATAAAGGAGCTAATGATATTGGCCATTAATTAAATAATTGTATAATTAAATTGTTGTGGCGGGGGAAATCATCACAGAGTCTTTTCAAGGTAGGAAAAGACGCCTCTTTCTTGACCTGCATGCTTCTGAGGATTATTGTTTGTGGCACATTTGATCTAGATTTTTTTTAAAAAAAAATACTTCATTCCAACTTCTTATGAATTAGACCAGAAGAATGTAGACTCCTTTCTCTTCCATAGCAACAAAGGCCAGGAAAAGAACTCCAACTGAGAGGCTCTTTGCCTGCTCTGGACATGAGACTGTGAGCTCTTCTTTAACACCATGCAAGCTGCCCACCCACCCTCCCCACCCCCCCGAGGCAAACCAGAAAAAAGACAAAGCTCTATACAAAGGGAATTCTGGGTTTCAGTCTCTCTTCTCCTAGATTTATGACCTCAGACCCTTTATTTAAATTCTCTAAGCTCCAATTATGGCTTGTGAGATAATATTCACAAACTGAGATAATATTTAGTTTATACACAGTTGTCACAAAAAAAATGCTAGTGAGATCAGAAGATATGCAATGAATCTGATAGCATGCCTTTCAAAGAGAAGGGTCTATAAAATATATCCATTGTTGATAAGGACATAGATCAAATATGGCTCTGTAGGTTTGTGCATGAAACAGAAGACCAGTCAGGGAGATGCTTCACTAGCAGCTTCTCCAAAAAAGAAAAAAAAAAAAGCCTCTTAATTGTTAATTAATTCTTATTCTCAGTGAATTATAATTGCTCTTTAATCTCTGCTTCTCCTCAACATAGCCAAACTTTATTGTCTATTGCACTGAATGTTTTGGATGAGCTGAAGAGAAATGTATACAGAAGCAGACAATCCCAGACAAAGCCATCGTTTCCAGACTTCTCATCACTAACTGTGAGCACAGGTCACAGATTGAAATGTGGCAAACCTTATCAAGATAAGGGCTGGGAAAATGGGGGTCCTAGAGACATAATTTCTAGTTTCAGGGTGTGACACTGAGTCTGAGATTCTCTATGTAGTGAGTAGAGATAGGAAGATATTATCCAGGAAGAGAGCCCAACATCTGTTTCCTAATTCCACATTACCCCATCCCTCTAGGAGCCATGTAGACAAATGGAATTAGTCTGGGAAAGAAAACAAGGGAGAGGAAGAAAACAGAGAATCTTCAGAGCACCATTGTAAGCCCCAAACACCAATCATTTAATTTATCTGTTATCTAGTTTGATAATAACAACAAAACCACTTGATGGTAAGACCCTATCCTATTGCTGAAGACACACTTTTGTAACAGGACATGGAGAAATCAAGTTGGTACTGACCAGGAAGCACCCTTCCTGCTAACTTTTAGAGTACCAGAAGATGCTATGTAGACTACTGGAGTCGGGGAGTCATCTATAGTTTTACTTAGCTATGGACAAACAATAATGAATGGCTTGGCAAGGTATGCTCGTGGGTGCACTAGTGATACAAATGTTATGGGAGTTAATCAATCATTTTCTGGCTGGATTTTAAACCCTGTTCCACAAGTATAAATGGACTTCTGATGCTAGAAATCTGGCCAAGGGCCCACAGTTGGGGATCTTACAGGCCCCAGGACTGAATCTGCTATTATTATTCTGTTAAATGGATATGGTATCAAACTGGCCTCTGAAGTTATACCTCTATATTCATACATTAGAGAAATTCTCAGACTTCATCAAAGAAGTTTCTTTGTGGAATGAACAGCGATTAACACAGAGACTCACAGCTGGACAAAGTACAGAGCATACACATCAGCAGAGTGACCAGCCACATATGAAATCTCTATATTATCTCCTCCCTCAAGGCTCATGGACCATCTTGGAATAAGAAAGAGAGATGGTAAGAGCCAGAGGTCATGGAGGACTGGAGCCAAACAGTGTATTCTAGATGTGACAGAACATGAACCCAGCTGTGATTTGCCTGCACAAGACCTGTACGAGTCAAGCCAGCCAGTGTTCTAGCGTGGAGGGAAGAGGCACTCCTGAGCCTCTACCCCTATCTGAGGAGCCAAGGAAGGGAGATTCAGTTTTCTTTAAGGGGATGGCTCTGGTAAGTGAGCCATACTCCCATGGGCAGCCCCCCACCATGAGTACAGGGGCAGCATAGTCTGGACTTGTGGTCTATTTAAAAACAAAAACAAAACAAAAAAAGGAACACAAGGTGAGGGGGAGGAGGATCTGGGATGAGTTATGGGGAGCAGTAGGGAGTGAATATAATCAAAATACATTATATTATTTCTCAAAGGATGAAAATATATTTAAAAATGACAATACCCAGAAATCTCAATTGTGTTGAATGATAAAGGTTGGGTTTTATTTCTAGACTTAGTTATTTTATGTGTTTGGGAGGTTTACCTGCAGAGATGTAGCTGCACCATCTACAGAACTGTTGCCTGAGGATGTCAGAGGAGGGGGTTGGGTCCTCTGGGTGTTACAGATAGTTGGTTCTGGAAACTAAGCCCAAGTCCTCAAAGAGCATATCAAAACAAAACAAAAAACAAAAACTGCTCTTACCCTCTGAGCTATCTCTGCATCCCCTACTTTCTTGATTGATGCTTGATAAGGATTAGGTGGATGGCTTCCATTTTGAATGTGGACCAGCTGGAGCACACAGCCTCCATCAGGAGGGAAGAGATCAGGGAACTAAGAGAGGATCTTCAGTGCAGGTCTGAAAATGGCTTGTTCTACTTTTATTTCCCACTGGAGCCCATGCCTATCCCTGGCTATGAGAACCCAGCAATGCACAGCAATGCCACAGAGTCAGCACAGAACACCTCTGCCAAGCCTTTTATTATTATTATTATTATTATTATTATTATTATTATTATTTCTCTAGTCACTTTATTTTAATTGCTGTTGCTGAAATGTGTATTTGTGTCTTGGAGGGTTGAATTAGTCAAGGCAAGAAAAAGATATTAATCAAGGTTTAAAACCAAATTAAAGCCTGTATTGGGCACACCTTCTTTGGATGTATCTCAGTGTGATCATTTTAGTAATGAGTTAAAAGTTGCTGTGTATTGACCATGGGCAAAGACAGAGCTGCCTTTATGTCTTCAGCCCCAGCACTGCCAACATTAGAGCCTATTTGTTTTATTGAGAAGAGCGATTGTTGGCCAGAACACAAGGGCTCCCCATTACTCTTTCTGGAAAAAAAGCAATGGGAACTTTAGTTTCCCTCTGGATGACTACCAACATCTATCAAAAGAACAAGAGTTCACATCTCTCTTGGAAGGGCACTAGAATGTTGAACAGCCCTCCCAGACCACAGTGGTGTCTATAGTAGACAGAGGTCCAATTCTGAGCTCTTTTGTATCTCATGGAAACAATTCAGCTTGTAAGTGGAAAACACTCAATGCCTGACCTAGAAGCTGCGTGGAACTGAGGGCTGATGGTGAGGAGCAGAAGACTATGAGCCAATGGCAATTCCTCTCTTAGTTCTGTGTCTGACAGAATCAGGCTGTGGCTATAGTAGAAGGGATTACATCTCTGGGCTTAAGTTAACTCAGAGTCAAAGCCCACCTCCTTAGGCAGAGAGGATTTTCTTTGAAGGCAATTTTGAGGTCAGGATAAGCTGGAGATGAGGCTGTATCATGTGGAACACAGGGATTCCCATATCTCTTTCTGGAAAGGCAGTGAAATTTTGAGCTTTCTTCTGGATGGCTACCAACAACTATCAAAAGAAGCATGGGTTTCACCTCTCTCTCTCTCTCTCTCTCTCTCTCTCTCTCTCTCTCTCTCTCTCTCTCTCTCTCTCTTGCTCGCTTTCTGTCTCTCTGCAAGGCAATTAGAAATGTCTCAAAGCTTAGTTCTAGAAGTGTCTATACTTCAATTCATGTCTGGTTTTAAAACTTCCATGTGCTTTCCTTCAGTTTCAGTCTTCTTATTCACAGGAAAAACAGTAATAGTAGCAGTCTCTCTATTCTACCTAAATGTTTTTAGATGTGTACTCTCTGTTTCCTATCCTGTCAGTCCCTCTGTCTGTCTTCTATCTCATCTTTCTAATGCCTTGGAAACAACTTCACTACATTGGCCTAAGCCCTCGCCCCATCAGCCTCTCCTCAGCGTCGATCTCTCCTCGGCATTGGACACTGGCTGGGTTGTCTTTCATTTCCTCTGACATCTAGTTCTCTCACTGTCTCTTGAACACCTGCTTCTCATGGGCTGCCATCTTCCGGGTACCACTATCACCTCTCTGCTAATACACTGATCAAGGCTTTCTTCAAAGAACAATTTCTTAAGGAGGATGCTAAATCTCATCAACTCCAGAACCTGAAAATGGACACCATGATTGACAGGAGGAAAGAAGACAGAGGGAAGTCTATGCCTGTCAAGGGCACACGTTCTGCGTCTCCTCCACAATGTAACCAGGCTGAAAACCAAGTCACCCCACACTCCTCTTTCCCTGCCACATACAGTCAAACCTCCCTTAATATTTTTGAATCTGTTCCCTCCCCTCCCACATAGTCAGCAGCTAATTTCCAGGCTTCACATCTCTCTCATCTGAACTATTGGCATCATCTCTTCATTGTCTAGCCTGTCTCCAGCCACATTCACCTCCAGCTTTTCCTGCATTTCGTTTCCAGGATCATACTGGAAAACCTCAAGGCAGATCAGTTTAGTAGTTTCCAATCAGCTTCATTTAAGGCCTTCCAAGGGCTGGCTCCTGCCTGCCTTTCTCTCTACCTGATGCCTTTTGTTACAAATCATAGATTTTCTAATAATCAGTGGAGTTTCCCCAAGCACTGACATTTATCCATGTTCCAGGCAATAGTCTTAATTTTGCAGCTCAGGTCCAGTGTATAGCATGGGTAGAGTTCACTTTTTCCATCATGGATCTTGTACATACAGGCATATTGACCTACATACCTAGGAGCGATCTCAAATGTGATATGTTCGAACTAGAAAAACCTACAAAACCTGCCCCTCTCTGGTTTTCTCCAAGTCACTGTTCAGATCGACAATCTAGGTTACAATCTAGAACACAAACATGATTCCAAGCCCTTCTGATACACTCAAATTATCTGCCAATTCCACACCCAACATGTATCCCAAAGCAACCCACTTCCTGACATCACCTGACTCTCTCTGCAGTTCAGGACACCGGTCCAGGACACACCACCCACCAGGTCTCTCAGCATCCAATCTTGCCCCCTTAAAGACCCAAGATCCTTATACAGTTAACATTCTTTGATGAACATAAGTCATATTTTGTCAGTCCCTATTTTGTCTAGTAGTTTCACTGACGCTTACAGGAAAGTTTAGTCTTGGGACCTTCTGTGTATTAGCAATGCCTTCTCCTTCTCTGATCTCCTACATGCATCTGTCTTGCCCCATTCACTGTCCTCTAGCCACACTGAACTTGACATTGTGTTCTAAACACACCAGCCTTTTCTACCTCAAATCCCTCCTGGTGGTTGATCTCACTCCATGGGACACTGTTCTCAAATGCTGGCTCCTTCCTGACCTCAGGGCCCAGTTTTGCTATCATTTCTTAGTAAAGGCCTTTCTGGTTACCATGCCTAGACTATTGCTGTTACAACCCCTCATTTATGTATGTGATAGTGTTTATCACCACCTGACTTGTTCATTAGCTGATTTTTAAAAATTATTCATTTTTATTTTATATGTATGAGTGTTTCCCCTGTATGTATGTATGTGTACCACATGGATGCCTGAGGCCAGAAGGAACTAGAAGAGAGTATAAGTTCCCAGGGAAGTGGAGTTACTAGATGGTTGTGAGCTGCCATGTGCATGCTGAGAACCAACCCTTGGTGATCTATAAAAGCAGCAAGTACTTTTAACTACTAAACCAATTCTCCAGCCCCAATGGCTGGGGTTTTGTTTGTTTGTTTGTTTATAAACTCTTTCCTCTAGTGGCAATATAAGATACATATGGTACATTGGTATATGTAGTGGTAGAATTTAAATTGCTTAACAGTAAGTATGGCGTGAACTCTAGTCCAGCAGATTAGATGCCTCGGACTCGAGAGATGACTCAGAAGTTAAGAGCACTGACTGTTCTTCCAGAGATCCTGAGTTCAATTCCCAGCAACCACATGGTGGCTCACAACCATCTATGATGACATCTGGTAGCCTCTTCTGGATACTGTATACAAAATAAATAAATAAATCAAAAAAAAAAGATTAGATGCCTCATTGAGCATTTAGAATCAGTGAGTGGATATCACTATTCTTATACCCACTGGCTTAATAGAGCATGACTCTCAATAAAGGTCAGTTGGGTTCATGAATGGTAGTATCAACAAGGCATTCTTGCTTAATCTCATTCTTTTTCCAATAACATAAATCAGAATTACTAACTCACATTGGATCTAGGCTCTTTATTCCCCTTGTGTTAAGCACTGATCTACTTCCATAGGTTAATTCTCCTGGGAGACAGACTACTGTACTTTATGGTTTTATGGTGGAGTCCAGCTTGGCCTTGAATGTGCTAGGATTACAGGCATGCATCACCATGACTGGCCACTCTTTTCAATTTTCCTGTGAGTAGCAGCTCTGGAATATAGGTAGATTTTTGTTTCCCTCTGAAATCCTTGACCAAGTCTACTTTGAATCATCTATATGCATCCATCATAAGAGAGGTACAGAAATCAATTTCCAAGAGCCAGGCTCAGGTTCAGGTGTTATATACCCAGTTGTCAGGTCCTGACCTAACTACTTAACTTCTATTTCTTTTGTAAACAGAGATACAGTAATAATATACCACATAGTGGCTGCAAACCCTTCCAAATAGTACAGGTTAGAGTATCCAGCCAATCACACCTGGGGGAAAGATCAATGACTATTAGTTTCATGTTGTTCACTCTCACCCCTTAAAGGTTCCATGAACATCAGGGAGCATGCATGCAGTCATCTGTAAATCATGTGCACTGATCAGATCATTAATGTTACCTCAAAAAAAATAGTTATCCTTGACTTGAGAATACAGTTTGCTTTCCAGGAATCATAATCCTTCCTGTCAACTTGACTGTATTTAAAGACACCTAGGAAATTACTGAAGCACACGTCTGTGTGTGTTGTGTTGGTGTTTCTAGAAACAATCAGATCATGGTGGCTCCAAACTTAATCAAAGGTGAAATCGATTGATAGCTCAACTTTTGAATAAATTATTGGGAGTTGATGGAGCTGTGTCATGGAGCCTGACTGGAGGAAGCAGGTCATTAGGGGTGTGGCATTGAATAATACATCTTGTCTACCACTTCCTGTTACTGCTTTCCCCACACACACACCATCACCATGGCCTCCTTTCTGATGGACTAAAACTGTGAGCAAGAATAAATCTTTCCACTTTTGAATTTTTCCCTTATCAGTTTGTAAGAGTTATATAAAAGTAACTGATACAAGCTGAAAAGATACTGCAGGACCCACTGTGGCAAGGCCAGTGCTCCAGCTGAGGAAGCCCACACTTTGCTTGCTTAGCTTTGCAACAAAGCAAAAGACAGTGTAGTGGAGTGTTCTCTGTACGATGTAAATAAATAACTATTTAGATCCATATAGGGCACCATAAAAATAAATAGAGAATAAGAGGCAGCCAGGCAGGTAGGAAAGGGTGAAGTTACTCACTCTCGATTGGACCCCGAAGAGGAACAGACATATAAAAATACCGGCCAGCCACGGGCTGGGAGCCACGTGGTGGACAAATCAATAAAAATGGGTTAAATTAAGATAAAAGAGCTAGCTAATAATGTGCTTAAGATATGGGCCAAACAGTGTTAAAGTATATAAGCGTGTGATTTCATTTCTTTTGGGGAACAAAAGCCGCGGGCGCGCAGACCAAGTTCCAAACCGCCTGCGCCACACGCGCGCCGGGCACAAACCTCTAGACCCAAAACGGGTCGGAGAAAACTTACTACAACAAGACAACATTTGGGGAACACTGTTTCTGTGTTGTATGAGCCTGTAAAAAGCTAAAAAGTAAACCTACTGGGTTTCTACAGAGAGATTTGCTGCTAGGTCCAACACTTTCACAACAGCATGAACCAGAGTACCTGTCCTTTATCTCTGATTCCAAACCAATATATCTCCATTTAATTTGAGAACAAAGTTCACCCAGGTTTTGATCTCCACTGACTGAGGCTGTGTCACATATCTGACTCTGCCTGGCCCTTTCTCTTTCTGTCTTCTGCCTCCACCACCACAGGACCACTCCACATACCATGCCCTGCACAGCCCTAGGGAACTGGCCCCCATCACGTTTATTAGGAAGAATAGAGAGACCCCAATCAGCTCACACTTACCAGCAGTCATGCCTCCTCCAGAAGCTCTGCTAGTCAGAGCTAGTGATTCCTATCGAGAGATGCTCATATTCAGAAAAGCAATGAAGGGGTCTTTACATCCATCACTTAGTTCGGAATGTGATCACCACATCAAAGTTTTCTGATTAACATTCTATATAATGACTTCCTCTTTAACCAGCCATTTTTTACTAACTAGCCACTAAACTTTTAAACTGATTATTTAAGTCTTTGGTGCCCTCTGAGTTTACAGTTTCAGAACAATTCCCTTCCCCACAGCCTTTGGTTAGCTAGACTTCTTTGGAGAACTGGATGAGAATGGGGTGTAGAGTTGGTGTCTCCATTCAAACCTGTCTTCTGTTCACATGCCCTGAATCTCAAGAAAGACACTGAATTTCTTCAAGCCAGAGTTTCTTGATTAGCTAAAACTAAAAGAGGGAGGAAGAGGAAGAACAAGAAAAGGAGGAGAACACCTACTTCAAAGGCTCTTGTTGAGAACTGTTGTAGTGTATAATGCAAGCCTATGAAGTCCTCAGCACAACCCACTGATAGTCAGATACTTGCTGTTCGTTGTGTTTTATCGTTTAGCACAGGATAGGTAAATGTAGTAAAAACTAAAGCCCAGGTGATGAATCCAGCCAAGTGCATTCCTTTACATATTCTCAGTGGCTACTTTCATTACAGTTGCTGAATTACAACAGTTGTAGCAATTACAGTTGCTATGTTGTCATTACAGTATGACTACAACATGTGCCCCTTTATAGGAAGGCTTGACAACCTTTGGTGTAGCCTGTTACAACTTCTTCCTATCACCACCACCAAAAGAGGCCTTCAGAGGGGACAGAGACTCTTAGCATGTTCCAAGTCTTTCTGTCTCAATTGTTGCCAAATCCTTTACACTCTTAGCCAGCCTGGAATGACAGTTTTAATTCCCAGATTCCCATGCTATCAGAAATGGGCATGTGACTGAATCCTGGCCAATAGGGTACAATTGAAACTTTCAGGCATCTCTTAGGGAAAGTACCCATACAGGACTTCCCTGACCTTCATCCTGAAGCCCACAGTGTTAAGTGTGGTGGCAGGTATGTGAGGAAGAAGGAAATGGAGAAACATTTTTATCTTAGAACATGATGAGGCCTTGAAAATGAAGGTTGTGTTTGACAGAACTATGAGACTACAGAAGCCTAGA
The DNA here is from genome assembly GCA_004025045.1 of Sigmodon hispidus. NCBI lineage: Eukaryota > Metazoa > Chordata > Mammalia > Rodentia > Cricetidae > Sigmodon > Sigmodon hispidus. The sequence continues at coordinate 154,735 of PVIH01001054.1, forward strand.
TCCCTGATCTTCGAGGCCACAAGCTATCCTTTATCTGGCAGGATATGCATCATGTTAAATTGCTTACTTGGGCTCTTCTTTACTCAGTAGTGAAACTAGCCCAAAAATACGCTAAATAAAACAATTGAGAAAAACTAGAAAACTGATCATGGCCTCACTGGCCTCTGTCTGACACTCCTTAGAAAAACTCTTTGTGGTAAATTTGGCCCTTGGATACATTGGTTTAGGCAGCATGGAACCATTTATTCTAACAGAAGGCCAGCATAGCATTGCACATGTTTTATATTTACTCAGGGAAAAAAGACTAATACTCATTCTAGGAGGGAAAAAAAGATTTTTATTAAAATGCTTATTCAGGAAAAAAGATTGATGTGGATTAACTATTAAAGAGAAGAATATGTAAAGGAAGTGATATCAAGCTTGATGATGTGCTCAAGTCTTGAGCTGATGCTAGTTCAAGCTAGATCTCTGACCCAGGCCCCAGAGGGACTGTTCCCTTAGCCACAGGCTTCAGGCTGGCAGAATGAAGGTAGGGAAGAAAAGCCATCACTACATTCCAGCAGATGAGGAGCCAGAAGCCTGGAGAGGCTAACTGGTTCCACTAAGCCAGACCAAAGCCCCATCTGGTCCAACTCTCTCTCCATGTGCTGTAGATGAAGATGGACTCATGACAGAGTTTAGTCCTCCACAGCAAATCAAGCACAGGAGACAGGAAACAACCAATGTGTCTTCAAAGAGGACCATGAAGCTCCAAGTCTGTTTGGTGAACTTCTCCACGGAGAGATGTGGGGAATGCACACTAATGAGCAGAGAACGGAAACCAAGAGGTTTTTAGAATACCATTAAAATCCCTGACTGCAGAGAGAGAGAGACTGCTAACATCTTGCCAGTGAAACCCAGACTTAAAAAAGAGAGATGGTGTCCAGGAAACTTGTGAACTTCTTTCTTGTCCACATATCTTTCCCTTAAGAAACTTCCATATCCTTTACTCAGTTGCTAACTATTGTCTCTGTGGATTACTGGGGCTGGTGGGGGAGGGGACCAGCAATAGCCAGCAGGTCCAGAGGATCACACAGAACACTTTTTAGAAGCCAAACCACTAAAAGCCAGAGACCCAGAAAGTTCGCTGTTAGAAAACCTCACATCCGAGTGAGGCAAGCTCGTCTGCAGTAATTGCTCACAAACGTGGCAGTTATTCAGGAAGAGGGAAATCAGTCTACCTCAAGATACAGCTATAGCACTCTTGGACATATACCCAAAGGATGCTTCATCCTAGCAGAGACACTTGCTCAACCATGTTCATTGCTACTCTATTCTACATAGCCAGAAACTTGAAATAACCGAGATGAATCAATATTTACATAATAGAATATTACTCAGTCACTAAAAATAATGACTAATGAACAGGTAAATGGATAAAACTAGAAAAAAATAATCCTGAGTGAGGCAACACAAACCCAGAAAGACAAAGATAGCATACATTAACTTATTATGTTGGATATTAGCTGTGAAGGCAGCGATAACCTAGTTATAATCCATAGAAACCACTAGGGTGCGTGGAGAGTAAAGGGTAGGTGGGGACAGGCAGATATCACCAAGAAAGCAAATAGAATAGATAGCTATGGATTGGTGGGGAGACTGAAATGATTGGATAAAGTGGTGGGGAGGGGAGGACAAAGGATGGAATATGAGGAGAGACAGCTAAAATTAAGGGTCATTTGAGGGGTAATATGGAAACCTAATACAGTAGACACTTCCTAAAATATATACATAAATGAAGGCAGTCTAAATAAAATTGCAAAATAATGGGGTAGGCAGAGCCCCAACTGGACACCTCCTGTCACCAAATGAAGCTTCCAATACCTGGAATGAGTTACATCTAATTGAGATGCTGGCCAAAGGGGTCCCATGGGAACCTCCAAACAACCCAGGCTATTGCCAAGACTATAGACTGCTCTCTACAAACAGATGGCAAGGCTCCATTGCTGATGACAACGTCTACACAACTCATTAACCATGGAGAAGTCATTGTGGTGCCTACTACATTAGAGTCTTCCCCCCTATGTGCTGGTGTGTTTGGTATAAAAAGGTACTCTTCTCACTGCCAAAGGAGAATTCTAAACATCAACTCAGCCACAAACCCTTTGACGTACAATGATGTAATGCCTACAAGATATGCTAGCGCAGTGGTGTCACAAAGCTTGTGGGAGTAACCAACCAATGTCTGATTTGACTCAAGGCCCTCTCCACAAGATGGAACTCATACCCGACACCAAGAACCTGAGACTAGATAGCCAGAGACCTAGGGTAAAATCAAATACTACTGTTCTCAAACAAACAAACAAAATATAGCAATAAATGACTTCTAATGACATTCTGCTACATCATAGATAAGTGCCTGCCTCAGAGAAGTCATTATCAGAGAAACTTCCTCCTCCTACAGCCAGACATTATTATGCAGACAGTGGGAGACCTCAATAAATGTCTCCATCCTTCCCTTAGGGCTCAGGGAACTCTATGTAAGAGGAGGTGAAATGAGTATAAACAGGACAGGCTGGGTGTAGGAAGCAGTTTAGGGGCACATCAGAGGGTTAGGGGAAAACCTGGTAACAGGTTAACTCCCAAGAATCTACAAAGATGACCCCAACTAAGACCCCTAGCAATAGTGGAGAGGGTGCCTGAACTGGTCATTTACTGTAATCAGATTGGTGGCCACCCTAATTGTCATCACATAGCCTTTATCCAGTAACTGATGGAAGCAGATACAGAGATCTACAGTCAATCACTGGGCCAAACCCTGGGAGTCCTCCTGAAAAATGGTAAGAAGGATTGTATAAGTAAGGCAGGGGTCAAGGTCATCCCAGAGGAACCTACAGAGGCAGCTGACCTGAGCTTGTGAGAGCACATGGACTCTCGACCAACAGTTAGAGAGCTTACATGAAACCAACCTAGACCCTCTGCATGTGTGGGATGGTTGTATAGCTTGGTCTGTTGGTAAGGCTCTTAGCAGTGAGATCAAGACCTGGCCTTGGTGCTTGGCTGGTTTGGGGAAAACCTTTTTCCTCAGGCTGGATTATGTTGTCCAGCCTTTATACAGGGGAGGAGTTCAGTCCTACCTCAACTTGATGTGCCATGCTATGTTCAAGTCCATCAAGGCCTGTCCCTTTCTAAATAGAGACAAAAGAAGAGTAGGTAGATGGGGAGGAGGTAGATGGGAATCTGGGGGGAGGGAAAGGGAGAAGAGGAAGGAGGAAAAACCATAGTCAGCATATAAAATAAAGAAAAATGTTAATTAAAAAAGCAAGAATATTTTCATAACTTCTTCAGATATTTGTGGATGCCCTTTAATGTTGTACGCCTATCTGATACATGGTAGTTTCTTTTTAACAAGGCTAAGTGCAAGTTACATCTGAATGCATTATCAATGAATTTTTATTCTGTTATATTAAACTCTGCTAGACTATTGTCATACTGCATTTTATATTATGATAACAGGATATAACAGACTGAGTTATTTGCAAACAACAACTTGGTTCATGGTTCTGGAAGTTCCAAGTCCAATATCAAGGCAGAAGCATCTTGTGATGGATTTTTGCTTTTATAACAACCTATTCCCTGATGTCAGGCTATAGTTCAGTATACAGAGTGCTTATCTAAAATGCACAAGGTCTTGGGATCAATCCCCAGCACTGTATACAGTAGATCTGATGGTGCATGTGTAATAAGCTTTTGGCTGGGACTAGCCCCAAGATCTGGACCAGCAGTCCCTAAGTCCCAAAGAAACACACAAAAGCTTACATTAATTTCATGCTGATTGACCTATGGCTCAGACATATTGCTAGCTAACTCTTTCATCTTATCTCAATCTATTTCCATTAATCTATTTAGCCATGTGGCTTGGTACCTTTTCTCAGAGCAGCATGGTTGTCTTCTTTCCTCTGCTTCTGCTGGTGTCTCTCTGGCATCTCTCTGGTATCTCTGCTCTGCTCTTCCTGTTCCCAGAGTTTTCTTAGTCTGGTAGCCCCACTCACACTTCCTGTCTGTTTTCTGGCCAATCAGTTTTTTATTAAGCCAGTAGGAGGGACAAATATTAACAACACACCAGAACATATTCCCACAGCATGCATGTTTATAATACCAGCACTCAAGAGGGGGGCAAGGGGATCAAGAGTTCAAGGTCATTTGTGGCCTGGGCTATGTGCACCATCTCAAACAAACAAAAAAACATGCTACTCTGAAGATACCTAAACACTCTCATGCTGTGGCATTAATTCATTCATGAAGGCTCTGCCTCTTATTATAATCTTAATCATTTCTTATAAAGACCTACATCGCAATACTGTTACACTTGGGCTTGTTGCCAGTCCGTGGGCTTCAGAGGACAAACACACTTAAACTTCTTAACTCAGCACACATAGACCCATGATTCATCAAGTGATGGTCATTTGAAAACTCAATCATTTAAATCTTTTAAATGTAGGTACATTGATTAAATAAAACCCTGCCCGATTATATGTGTGTTAGTATCATTATAATTCTCACCACAAAAGCTCTAGAGTTTAGAAACACTGTCAAGACCACAACAGAAGATTCAACTTCTTAAACATCTCATTTTCACTTGAAAACTCAAACTTTATCATTGGCAACAAATCTTGTCCATTATTTTCCTTGAAATGCTAATCTCATTTAGTGCATTTTCAGGAAAAATATCTGCCACCTAGCCAGGTGACAGTTGCTGTTACATATCGTTCAAATAAAATAGTGTTTCTGAAAAATCATCCGGCTAAGCTCAACACTCAGCAATGGCTGCCTTTCTGAGCCTACCTTGGTGTCTCACATGCAGGATATGTCAGTGTTATTTCCCATGTATGCCCATTTTTGCCAAAATGTCCAGAAAAAAAAGTAACTATAACTGAGTATCGAGATCCCTTAAAAAGTTTTTTAATGCTTCCCAAACACACTCTTAAATGATCCTGCCCAGATTTCACAATAAAGTGAATGACAGTGGAGAACACAATGACTCATAACACAGTTTGTGCCATTGCCTTGACCTGTCCACAACATTGTCAGTTAGCCCATCCATGGGTGTGATGTCACTATTATTAAAGCCAACCCAATAATAAGAGCAAAGAATATCTCCATGTTATTTACTATGAAAGAGTCTTGACCTCATGACTGCACCTTCCGGGGTTGCAAGTATCCCAAGAATCACCTCTATGGCCAACCCAAAGAGAACTCTCAAAAGCCAGACATTTTTGGTCTTGTCCCCCACACAGAAGAGTAACTAATACACCCTGTTACTGAAGCTTTTAATTTTATTAGACATGATCTCCCTATTTATCTGAAGATAAAATTATTTACCTATAAAGCCTAAGTAGCATAGATAGAAATCAGTCTTGAAATGAAGACAGGAGAGAAGTGAGTTTCTAATTATCTGAGTCCAGGCTTGATATTCAGAAAGGCCAATATTCCATTTCTCATTTCCATTATCATTATCAGCTAGAGGAAAGTTACTCATCTTCTCTCGACCTCGTGAATGCATGCTGGATGATTAATTGCATGAGCTAGCCTGAGAGGGCTGAAGGAGGCCCAGCTAGCTGGTAAAACATTACTTCTCTGTGTGTCTGTAAGGGCATTTCCAGAATAGATTAAGATTGCTTACCACAAGAGAGTGTCATGAGTCAATCTGTTCAAAGTCCAGAGATAACAAGAAGGTAAGGGAAAGGTGAATGCACTCTCTCTGATGGAGCTAGACAATCTGTCTTCTCTTGCCCTTACATAGCTATACTCCTGACTTCGGGCTTCTGGGTTTAACTACAACCGCCCCCTTGGTTTTCCTGGGTCATCAGCAAACTATAGGATGCATTAGTCTCCATAATCACATGAGCTAACCCTACATTTAAATTTAAAAAAAAAAAATCTGTGTGCATACCTCTCTCTCTCTCTCTCTCTCTCTCTCTCTCTCTCTGTGTGTGTGTGTGTGTGTGTGTGTGTGTGTGTGTTATATTAGTCCTAAACATCCTGTTTCCAGAACACCGTGACTCATACAATAGAAAACAGTTACTCCACATCAAAGGAGCATATCCATGGAACCATATACTTTCCTTCCTGAAACCCAGAGTATCTGTCCAGCTTTTACTGCCATAATCAAAATGCTTGATTTAAGTAACACAAAGGAGTAAAGATTTGTCCTGGCTCCCAGTTTCAAAGGGTTCGGTCCAAGGTTGTCTGGTCTCATGCATATGGGTAGAAGTTCACTGTGGCTGGAAAATTTGATAGTACTTCCTCACCTCATGATAGACAGGAAACATAAAGAGAGATAACAGGAAGAAGCCAAGACAAAAATAGAGCCCCAAGGACACACTTTCAGTAGCCTACTTCTTCCATCTAGACTTGACCTTCTAAGGATCTGCCCTTCCCCCAATTTCAACAACATCTGTGGACCAAGTACGAAGCACAAAAGCCTGTAGGAGGCATTTCATATGCAAATCCTAATAGTAGTCACAAACAGGAAGAAGATATTACTTCTCACTTCCTCAATAGTTACAGTTCAGGGTCATCTGCCTGGAGATGGTACTGCCCACTGTTGGCAGGGCCCTCCTACACCAGTTAACAGAGAAAACAACTCCCACACAAATATGTTCAGTCTGATCTAGGCAGGTCCTCTCAATTGTCCTCTCCTCTCCAAAGACTCTAGGCTGTGTCAAGGTAATAGTTAAAGGTAGGCAGGACAACTACTCGATGGGGAACAACAGCAACAACATGTTAAGCAATATTACCACATTAGAAGGAGACTCAGTGATGTTTTCAAAATCCACACCAAGTTTAAAGCATCAGTGTCATATTTTAAATGCATCAGTAATGGAGCCCATATGCAAAGATTCCTTCAGTTGATCTGAGACAGCACATCTGCCCCTTTAGAAAAAGGAAAACAAATAAATAAAAAAATAAAAAACATGTTCTGGGTGATCATAAATAATTTTACTTCAGTGAATGCTGAAATTAAGTACTACTACATCATTTGGTTGCTGGTAAGCTGTTTGTAGCCAGATACGCAGAGTGCACACCAGCCAAAGCCCAGTCTATTCAGATATGGGAAGCAAGGAAAATAATGCTTTTACAGTGGCATGTTGGGTCCGTCCCCAAAGTTAAATATACCTAGACAGTTCTCTGTGCAGTAACTACAGCTGCCCTTGGAAGAAAATGATGTTGATGGCAGCTTGTGAGCTGGGAAAGGTGATAATGAACAAGATATAATCGTGTATTTCTGGCACTCACTTCGAATGGTACAAGTTGCTAATTACATTTAAGTATTATCTTACAATATGGTGACCGAATCGTTTTGGAAGATAGCCCAAAGTCTTCCTTTTATAGAAAAGACACTCTATTTCTTTTTTAAAAAAAGCAAAGGTTTATTAATTTTTCTCTCTAAACATCCAAAATCTATTTTGCTAGATCAAGTTAAATTGCACAGATTTTTCTCCATAAATTTTCCCATGGACTGTCAAAGGCTGACAAGTGTATCGGCACTTCTGGGTTGAACTCTGAAATGATGGATCCTGTTTTCCTTTTGCTCCAGGTAATCCCGGTTTAGGGTAACTTACACACCACTTACTGTGATTCTTGCTCAGATTACACAAAGGAAATATTCATCCTGTCAGAGTCTGGTGCCTGTCCAGGGATGCATGCCAGCCTACACTGCCACATGAGGTAAGAGAAAACACAAAAAGTCTCTGAAAAACAAAAGAGAAACAGGAAGAAACCAGTTCTCAAGTGGCAGGATAAGAATACACTTTTGCCTTGCCTGTTAAATCGCAGACAGGTTGATACATATGTTAGTGCTGTCCTGCATACCTTTATGTGAGAGTTAAGCAGACTCTTGACAAAGAAAGGGGAGAGCTGACAGAGGAATTAAAGTATTTTCTCCTATGAACATACTTTCTTCCAATGTGTCAGCGTAATTAATATCGTATGCTGCCCTGGCAATTTTTCAGTTTTGTGTATATGAAAGATGTTGGGGTTAATTGGTCTCTTTCTGGAATTTGTGTTTTGGTCAAATGCTTCTAATTTCTAGTAATACTGCTTTTTAAGATGACATTTGCAGCTCAAATAGACTTGGCATTTTGTAATTCACTACATATATTGGCAGCAAATTAGAAGAACAGGAAAGGAGCTAGTTTGAGAGTTTGCATGCCAAGCAATCGGACTGGGAAAGTTGTAATTATTCCAAAAGTATGCAGCAGGGACACAAATCTTTCTTTTGGAAAAATAGAAGAAAAAAAAAAATACCGACATTTGGTTACTTCCAGGCCATCAATGCCATCTGTGTTTTAAAACTTGACCATAACTTAATTCAATTTGTACATGGGAGAACCAGAACGGAAGAGATTATGGATTCATCCATGAGAAGAAGGGACATTTTTCAAATTTTTCCAGATTCCCCTGGAAGTGCAGAGCTCTTTGATGTGCCCAAAGGGAGACTGGGAAGAACAGGAAACAGGACAAGTATCTTGTAGTCAGCTGGAGGACTCAGACAAGCTACTTGGGGCCTCTATATGGCTTGTAGATCAATCACCCTGTTGGGATCCTAATGGAAATTTTATCTCCTAGCTGACAACAGGAGACCATTTTAAACCCAGTGGACTGTAAATAAACCCTATCCAGTACTAAAATCACCATGTGGCCATTAGAAATGGTCATTGGCATTTATTATGAAAGTGTCATCTATTATTAGGTAGTCCTGATGTTTAGAAATTGAGGGAAATAAGATGATAGCAGGTCAAATATTCTAAAAAAAAAAGTAAATAAATAAAAATTAAGAACCAAAAGCAACAATACACAAACAAACAACAAAAACCAAGCTCAGTATTACCAGCTAAGAACCTATATCACAGCACTCTATGTGCAAGATGAACAGGTGAAGAAGGCCTACAGAGCTACTGAACTGAAGAAGGCCTACATTCTCCTGAAGCCTTTCCTTTGAGAAGCCCGAATGCTGAAATGAGAGATCAAGCTGCTAGAAAGCAAAAAAAAAAAAAAAAAAAAAAAAAAAAAAAAAAAAAAAAAAAAAAAAAAAAAAAAAAAAAAAAAAAAAAAAAAAAAAAAAAAAAAAAAAAAAAAAAAAGAGCAACCAAAACATATTGGGTTCTAATTTAACTGGGCGCATATATCAGTAAGATGGCTCAGTGTAGAAAGGCACTGATGATGAGCCAAACCTGATGACCTGAGTGTGATCTCCAAGATCCCAAGATCTATATGATAGAAGATGTTCTCTGACCCTCCTACGTGTGTGCGAGTGTGTGAGCGCGTGCGCGCGCACACACACACACACACACACACACACACACACACACAACACACACTGTAAAAGAATGAACTTGAAAACAGTTAGGAGAAGAGTTAGGAGTTACTCACTCTAACTATTTAAGATGAAGACTTTTACTCTGGAGCCAGGCATGCCCATTACAGGACACAGAGAATAAATGCACCTAAAGCCATGATTCTGGGCTAAGGCCGAGTCCAAACACCAATAAGAGGCTAGTGGGAATACCTATGCTTCTGGACTCCAAAGAATATGGTCCTGTTACTATAAATATGTGTATAGTGGTTTTTTGTTGTTTGTTTTGTGTGTATTTGTGTGTGTGAATGTTTGAATACATGAGAGAATGTGCAAGTGAGAGATTATGTGAGTATCTATGTACGGGTATGTGTGACCACTTGTGTGAGTGGGTGCTAGATGTGAATATATGGGGTATATGAGGATGAGAGGTAGCCATGCATGAACATGATAACCAGTAGTCATAAACATGCTGAATCCCTATCATGAGCTCAGTCTCCACTTCTTCAGATCCTGGGGCATGACACACAATCAGATAAATTTCTGTCGGATGACTCTGTCTTAAGACTCTACAAGAATATTTGCTATCATCTCCAGGTAAAAATAATTTTATGCTAGTTGACTTTGCTTCAGGAAGCAGAGATCAAGGTAGACAGGCAGATCTTTTACCCTTTTAATCCTGCTGCAGAGCAATGTTTGCTCATTTAACAACACTTTTTGAAAGTGTAAAAAATAATTGTAAGACACTCACATTTTCCTAATAGCAGTGTACAATTTGTATTAGCATAATTTTAGTCACCAAGTTCCAAGAAACTACTGTTTCAAATAGTGAAAGACTAATCAGACACTACTAGACACTCCCAAATTCAAACTTACAGAGCATACAAATTAACATAGCATTTAAAACTCAAAAGGGTTGGAGAAATGGATTAATAGAATAGTGAACAGACATCAAGGGTACTTAATTTTTAAAGGTTCCATTTTTTTTCAAGCAAGTTATTTTAAGCTCTACCTGAGGGATTTGAGACTCAATTGGAAAAGGTGGGAGGGGAAGAGTGTAGATACACGCTCCCCAAGAACATGGATATTATAGAAAGTGAGACTCACTTTTATAAACAACCTTTATAGTGGGATTAGAGGCTTTTTTTTTCTTGCTATGCTCTCTCAATAATAAAAAAGTAGAAATGATAGGCAAATCCCTGTAGTTTTCCTCCAGGGACTTAGAGGGTTATAGGTGTCAGCCACTGTATTGATACACTTCATCGAGGATCCTTTTTCAATTACGTTCCTTCCTTGCTTCAGGAAACTTTGGCCCCCTCACTTTACAATGCACTATGTTTTATATATATAAAGAGCTGGGCTTGCTTGTGCACTGTCTCGATGCTTGTCCCAGCTCTAAGCAAGTCTGAGAAACCAAAACACTTGATACAGGCTTCCAGAGAAAGAGCATCATGTTACCCCCAACTCGCAGACAGGGCACATTCCTATGATGCCAGGCCACTGGTAAGGGCCAGAGGGGAGTAGAGTCACCTCTGGGATTGGTTTCTTATGTGATATCACTGGAGGTGGAACCATCGCACAAAGGCCTTTTGCCTTTCGTGAAACTCCAACTTTACTCATTTACGGCTTCAGTGAGGAGCCTTTTCCAAACACAGCCATTCTTCTTAAAAGCTAAGGCAGCCAGCTGAAGATACTTTACTGTGGAATTTAAAGTAACCAATGGGTGACAGAGGATGTCTAGAAAGCTCTTTTTATTGGATGTTGATACATGAAGATTCTTTGAATCAGTTTCTTTACTTTGTGTGTGATTTCAACTACCCTTCATGTTTTAAAAAAAATTCTGCTAGGACACTTGGAGAAAGAAGCTCCTGCAGGGAGAATAAATAGAACACCCACAGTAGCCTCAGCTCTAAGAGTAAAAAAGTCAATCCATATCTGTTATTGAGTGGAAGGCCGCAAACATAGCCCTCCCCGATCTGATCAACATTGCCGTGAAGCCATTGAGCCCAGTGCCAATTCAGATAAAGCAGCTGCAAAAATAAAAGTGGCCTGGCCTTAAAACCCAAGGAAAATAATAATTGGAAATTTAAAAACAAAGTCTCTGAAATGAACCCATTTGCTCCTCATTCCTAATAACAACTTTTCATTTGAATTATGCATCACCATGAACATTTGAATTACAAATGTAGGAATTATTCATTCTTTGCAATGTGACTAAGTAGTTTGGCTTCCTGTTGAAAGCAAGCATTAGACTTGCCTGGGATCTGAATGGCATGGGGAAGGTGGGCATCTGGGGACCCAGAGGACCCTGGCTGTGTAGAAAAGGTAGGGAACAGTGTACTCTACAGGGTGCTGGGCTCTGGCCTCCTCACACCAAGAGATGTCCAAGCGTCTCCTGGCTACACAGTCTGTAACAGCTGCTACCCACTGGCACCACCTACATTTTAAACCAGCTGGGGACAGAGTTCTACGTGATAAGCCTGCTACATTTGCAGAGTAAGCAAGAACACACCTAATGGCTTGACTCCCTAATGACTCAGGGAGCAGGCTCTGACCAGCCATAGCAGTGAGTACTGGCAAAGAAGGAGGAAAAAAAAATAATTAAAAGGGCCTTTGTCAAAGCTCTTTCTAAATCAGCCTTTTAAATGTGCTCAGTTTAAGAGCCTCTAAGTGCCAATTCAATTGCACTAGCCTTTAAGAACCACAGAAACCCCCAGGATAGCCATGGCCAATTAGTGAAACGGGAGTGTGTGTGTGTGTGTGTGTGTGTGTGTGTGTGTGTGTGTGTGTGTGTGTGTTTTACATGCACTCACGTGTTCAGAAAATCCACACAGATGTTATGCTGAAAGAGCCCACAGAAGAGAAGAACACATTGATCCCCAAATAGAACTATTTTTTTGTTTGTTTGTTTGGGAGACCCTTAAAATGGTGGCAGTGAAGAGTGGCAATGGTGATAAAAAACAGGAGAGTAAAGAGGCCAGTACACTGGGGGCTTTCAAAAAGAAGGAACCCCAAGTTTGTTTTCTTACAGGAACCCGCAGGGAGAGTCAGTGGCAAGGCAGCTGTCTGAAACCTTAGGGAGGTATCATGAGGGAAGGGAGGGGGGCAGAGAGACAGATAAAAAGAAGAAAACAGCAGAGATGCCAAAACCAAGGGGGGAGGAAAAATACATGGTGTCAGAAACCAAATATAAAAATAAGGGCGAAACTGTCAGCAGTGCAGAGTAAAACCCTGCCCTGGCAATGTGCTTCGGCTAACAAAGAAAACGTGTGCTTCGTACATATAATACCCAGCAAGCTTTTAAAGAAAGTGTGTGTGTGTGTGTGTGTGTGTGTGTGTGTGTTTGCTGGCAAAAAGGGGAAGCTCTTGCTACACTTGACCACCGGATCCCTTTCCCTGGCACCTGTAGACCCTCCCTTTGCTGAGTGAGGCGGTCATCCCCAGGCAGAGAGTTTGTTTGGTTCCTGGGGACTCTTTGAACCACATCAGTGCTACAGGGCTTTGTTCCATGAGAGAAACTGGAGCCTGTACAGTGTCAGCAGGGAATGGAGAGCAGGCCTAGCTGTGTGGGACTTAGAAGAAGCAGAGGTTTGGGGAATTTAGTAGAAGCGATAGACAGACAGACAGGTCTGTACAGGAGATACTTTTCTCCCCTCCCCTATTTGGAAAAACTCTGGTCTCAAACCCTACCAGTTCTGATCCTAAACTTTATACTTATAAGGGGCCTGTAATATCATATCAGCACCTTAGAGGGTTTTTTTTTTTTTTCAAACCATCACAAGTGGTGCTTTTGGTTTGGTCTATTTCTTCTTTTAGTTACTTGAAGCCAAGTTTTAAATCTCTCCAATTCTAGTTGCAGTTGTTCAGAACACTGGCTAGTTTTAAGCTTTGGAAATAACCTCCCCAATAAGTGGGTAAGAAGTTAGAATATTAGAATTAAAAAAAAAAAAAACTTGGCTCCAAGTTCAGTTGAATGCCCTAAGGTTCAAGTTTGTCAAGTTTGGCTGAATAGACTTTGTCTCATGAAATCCCAACTCCTTCTGTGCTCTTCCAGGCCAAAAACATCCTGGATGACACTGATGAAATTAATTAAACAAAGCAAGAGACTTAGAGTCGGCTGTGCTAGGATTACCTCTTAATAAGAAACAATGGGACTGGAGACCTAGCTCCGTCAATAAAGCAATGCCTTTCAAGCATAAGGACTTGAATTGGAGCCCCAGAACCCATGTAAAAAAGCCAAAGTGAGGCTTATTTGTAATCCTGGCGCTGGGCAGGCAAAGACAAGAGGATCCCTGGGGCTCACTGGCCAGCCAGTCTTGCCTAATTGGTGAGCCCCAGTTCCCAGTGTGAGACTCTGAAAGGGGTGAATGATGTTCCTGCATTCCTAAGGATAATATAGGTACACAGGCACATGCACACACATGCACACACACACACACAATAACCTGCGAAACTCAGCCCTTCTACAATTTCGCTCTGCATGCAAAGTCAGAATTTTTCACTGAGTCTCCTCCTACCCCTGAGTTAGGATGCACTGCATCCGGGCACCTGTCATGACTCCCTCACCAGAAGCAAGCAAATGCTGCTGCCCCCATTTTAAAGCATTGGCCCATGGAAACTCCTGAGGCCTCACAGAGCTCAGAGCTGTGATTTTCTGTCTCCAGCTTCCCCAATCATCAGGGGGCTTGAGCCTTGTGCCTTAAAAGGTCGGGGGAACTGGTTTATAGTTCAATTTAGATTAGCAATAGACATTTGGTAGATTAAGTGCCTGGGGCAAAAACTACAGACTTTAAAATTAAAAATATCAACTTCCCTAGCTGAGGATTAGAGCAAAGCATACTGATCCATTGATCCATGTGATGGCTGGCTCCATTTCCTGAATGATAAGCTAATCAATTGTTCTAAGCTGCTGCGATCCATACAGCAAAAGGAAATCAGCAAGCTGAACGATTTCTATAGCTCTTCACCCTACAAGGTCATGAGGATGAACTGAAGGTCTGTTTTTGTCCTGCTCACTGTTAACAGGCTGGCATTCACAAGAAAGGTTAGGAAATTACAATAAATGCTTTGGTACGATCTGATTGCTGCTCTGGCATTTTAGGAGAACTGAAAGCAGGCTACTTCTTCTCTTCCTGGGTGCTCAGTCAGTACACTCCCAAAACTTACTTTTTTTGGCAAGAGAGCAAAGACCTGCATGGGGAAGTGAAAGAGACTCACTCGCTGGGCATGTCAGCCCACTTTCAACTGCTACTCACAGAAGGAAAGCGTTCTGCAGGAATTAGAAGACCAGTCTCTCAGCCTTCAGGACACTTAGACTCCGCCCTAGGTGGACACACTACCCTTGAAGCTTTAGCAAGCCAATTCTTGTACTTCTGAACTTTTACATTAGTATCTGAGGAACTTAAGGAAGTGAAAATGAACTGTAGACAATGACTCCCTTTTACTGCGTATGGAAAGGGCAGTGGAGACGATGATTAACGACCACATGCCTTCTGAACTTGAACAGTAACCACTTGAATGCCAAAGACTTTAGAAAATACTAGAAAAAGTGGCAAAAGCAGGCCTCCAATCTGCAGTCACATGCTAATGGAATTGGATGCTTAACTGCATTTTGTAAACTATAAAGGTATAAATCATTTCCTTACTATTTTTCTTCAAATTAAATTTCAGCTTGATTTGGGAATGGCACTCCAGGCAAGCTTTCTGTGTTTTAAATATCTTTTCTCTATAATACTGTCAGCCTGAAGGAATCACTTATAATATGGAATGAAGAAATGAAGTAGAAGGAGATATGACTATGCCTAAAATATGGAGAAGATTTTCATAGTAAATATAAGGGAGAAGGAGGCAGAGGGAAGAGTCCAGACTGAATACAGCTGGCAAACTAAACCGGACCATGAAAGGAAAGAGATGGAGAGGGACGGCAACAGAGGAGCTGCACACAAGAAAGGCAGCCTGGGCTAAGAGAACAAGAGTCCAGGTTAGCCAAAATGGCTGACTCATGGGGGTAAGGGCCGGTAGAAGTCCAGCCTCTGGAAGCAGGAGGTACCAAAGGATTCTGAGAGAGCTGGGAGGGGCCATGAGTACCAAGGGGTGCTGGGAAAGCTGGGAGCAGCCACAGGTACTGAGTAAGACTTGTTCTAGGTTTCTTGGAGACTTAGCAAATACATAATAAACACACGAGTCTAATTTCTCTTGGAAGAAAAAGAACTGAAGTAAGCTGAGGCGGAGCTCCTGTGTTATAGTTCTTTTTAAATCTCATGTGAAACTCTCTTTTGGAAAACTCATAAGTGGGAGAAAATTGAGAAGGTGCCTCTGGACCTCCTTAGGAAGCTCAATTAGGTTGAGGGAAAGAAGAGCACTCACACCTTTCCTCCTAGTTGAAATTCTTTAGCTTTGGAAAGAAAAAGAGCAAAGGACCAGGGTTGAAGATTCTGGACTAGGGCTCCTGATATGGTGTCCTGGACAGAACAATAATAGCTGGGCTGGGGACACACAGGGACAGTGAATTGGTGACTCGATTCGGAGGAATAGACTGAGAGATTGAAAAGAAGTGAGGGGAAAAAAGCATGCTAGGAAGGAAATGAATGACAGGAAGTGTGTTCTGGGAATAGAGCTTACAAAGCTGATCTCCCAGGGCCCTTAAGAAAGCCTGGGAAAGGAGGACCCATGCCCCCACAAGAGTCACAGAGATAGGGAGCAAGCTCCCCTAGAGGACTGCAGCAAGCTGAGGACATCTCTTGCTCCAACAGGAAGTAATAAATAAGAATGAACTCTATGTCCCAAGCACTGTGTTCCTTGTCTGCTATTATTTTCTTTACATTTTACAGCTGGGGAAACTGAGGCTTAGAGAAGCAGCCTTTTCCAAGATCACACATTTGCAAACCACAGGTATCCAAATCCTTTCTTTTAATTCCCTACATCAAATTGCCTCGAGAAGTGACTCGAACAGAACAAGTCCCAGAATGCATGCCAGTCTTGTATCCTATCTCCTCCTGAAGATGTTTCGGAGGGATTCACAGCTAAGATCCCCTCAGACATTGCTTCTTCCTGTTCTGGTAGACAGCAGAGCTTCACACCTCCTGGAGTACAGTATACCGTTCTAGCTTCACACCCGTACCAGCAGAGCTAGGTCTTCATGGAAGTCCACTCGCCCAAGGAGAAGGGAGACCTTGTAAGTGATAATAAATAAAAAGAGAAAATAGTAGATAAGACAGTGACTACCCAGCAAGAAGTTACTTTAACAGCTTTTCTTCTGCCTGGGGCTACTTACCACGGTGACAGGATCTCACCATACAGGTGTGTTGCCCTCACCATGCCTGCTCTGCATGGCCATGAATGCATTCCTCCTGCCAAGTCTCAGCTCCAAAGAGTGACAACCAACCTGGCTTCAACACTTGAGTTGACCAGGGCCCAGTAACCTGCTCTTACCTCTCAGTCTAATTGGCACACGCAAATGTCACTGTAGAACCACGCATCTGTCCCCTTTATTATATGATAAACCTCATTAGAGCCAGGTTTTGACTTGCCCTTGCATCACCAACACAAGATCACAGCCTAACACAAACCCTACATGATCACACCAAAGGCCTGCCCAACAGACATTCTTCAAATGAAAGTCCTTTCAGACTGTTCTGGTATTGACTGCTTGACAGTATGCTGTATAAACTGGACATGCAGGTTCCATAGGAAAGTGACCTCTGAACATTGGCAGAACAAGACGAGATGGTCCTTCAGGTTCCTGCTTTGCAAAAAACATTGACAAGCATCCTTCTGGACACAAGGAGAAGCGATTGATGGACTGTGTCAGATTTCCTGCATCACTGAAAGGTTTGCCAGAGACTTTGGGCCATAAAGGCTGAAGATAGATGCCCCAACATTACAAAGGAACTTTGGGTGACTGTCCAGGCAGACATGAGTCATCTCTGTCATTTTCTAGACTTTGGAAGTTGCTTGCATTTCTTGTTTATTTGCATAATATTATATCCTTCTGTGGCCTTTGATGTGGTTGAAGGTTTAATAATTGTAGGTATAGTTCTTTTCAGTTTAAAAGGTATATTAGATATGAAACTTTAGACTCACAATTATAAGGTAGATAATGGAATATTCTCTTTAATTTTGTGAATACAAATAGACTGGATATTGTGACTATAATTCCTGCTAGAGAGCTGTTCTGTTGTAATTTTGCTATATGGAAATTGAAACCTTCCTTTTTAATGAGACAGAAAAGAGGAAATGTGGTAGAATGTTTTCTGTATGATGTAAATAAAGTAGCTGTTTTGGCCCATGCACGGCACTGTAGAAGTGGGCGGAGAATCAGAGGGCAGGCAGGTAGGAAAGGGTGGAGTTAGTCACTCTCCATCGGACCCCCAAGAGGAACAGACATGTAGAGGTACCGGCCAGCCACGGGCTAGGAGCCACGGGGTGGACAGATTAATAGAAATGGTTTGAATTGGGATGAAAGAGCTAGCTAGTAATATGCTTAAGATATGGGCCAAACAATATTAAGTAATAAAAAAAAAAAGAAAGAAAGTCCTTTCAGGGTGGACTATTTACAGTTTCTCATCACTGGTTACTTTTGTATTAGCATGACCTGGTTGTTTTGTAGATACTATCCACCCCCCCTCCATGTCCCACTAGTTGGTGGCACTATGGAGAGATGAGGGAACCTTCAGGAAGTGGTCTAGTGAAAGGAAGTTGGGTCGTTGGAGGTATGCCTTGCAACCTGGAATCCATGATGATTCTGTTCAACTCCCACATCAAAATGCTACCTCATCAAAGGACCAAAGCAACAGAGCCAGCCAACTACACACTGAAACTGTGAACAGTGGAAAAAGCTTTTCTTCTTCAAGTTGGTTTTTCTCCAGTGTGTTTGTCACACTGATGGAAGCCCACCTAACACAAGACTCCAAAGTGACCTCAATCTACATCAAATGCACAATCCATCACAAGCTCTCTATAGCAGTGACATCACTTTCATCACCCCATTCTTTTTTTTAGCGTTATAGAAGGAATATATTATTTAAAACATTTAAATAGTGCACAAGGACATTTTTGCATGTGGTATACAAAATAAAACATTCATAAAAATATACAGTGCACATAAAATTACATGTAGCAATCCTGTTTGGAAACCAAAAGAAACTAAAAAGCACACCACATGATTGATTAAAATCAAATGATACATTTTTGGCATTCTTAATTACTTTCCTAAAAATACATTATTAATGACCTAGCAATATCAAGAGGAACCACAAAAACAAGGCTGGATGATTAGTGCTTTTTAAAAGTCTTCCAACTACACATTCACTACTGCTGGACTTTTCCCTCTCTCCCCAAAAAGGCATTGCACACACAGGTGAAATGTGAAATACTAGAGACATTATTTATTATCACGCTACCTCACGTTCTTACTGTGTAATAGTGCCAGAAGTTCGAGGTTCATGCTTCCCTCACCTTATGTTGTGAAATTCCATTTTTAGGAAACAAACAATTAATATTAAGAAAATCATGCATGAGTCATTACATGCAAAGCATGGGCAAAGTGAGACATTTATCAACTGGGGAGGTCAGGGATGATCCACTTAGATGAAGCCTGACCCACATCTGTTGTACTAACAAAAGTTACTATTTCATAAAAATGATAGCTGATGACCTGAAAAAAAGCCATGCAAAGCCAAAGGAAAGAGACGCTAAGAGTCTATGGCAAGGGCAGACCACTACACAGACAGCGAGCGACTGTATGAAAGGTGGTCTCTTTAGAGGGTGAATGCAGCCCCCTGAATGGACATGGAAAGCTACAGTGGTATAGCCCTTGTAAAGAACAAATTTACTTAGGTGTACTCATTCTTATGCCAATTGAGGCCCATGTGATGAAATACACAAACCTGAGCACCATCCAAGTCCCTCCATACTGGCACGGCTATTTTCTCACATTATCTGGAGGTGGGTGGGGGGACAGCACAGGATCTGATGCAGACAAGTCACATCACTGCTGGTAGACAGTAACTGAAGTCCTGTAGGCATCATCACCCCATTCTTGCAATTATCCCCAAACAGCAAAAACCAAGATGTGACTAAGTTCCTCTCAATTCTACACTTGTATGATTCATTTTTGAGCATTTAAAATTTTGAATGTCATTCCACATGCATCATATGAAAACCCAACAACTCTCACTTTGATTTATGAATACTTTCTCTTTTAGAACCATTACATTTGTCATTTATATTTTCATTTAGGTCTTTAACAAGACATACTGTTATTGAACAAAAGACCTGTGGTTCACCAACAGCTCCTAGCATAAAGCCTTTCACCTAGAAGGCTTTAAATAACATTTTTGAGATATAATACAAACCCCCAAAAGCAGACTGATAAAATCTTGGCTTTTCCTGATGACATCTGTTGACTTGAAAATGAAATAAAGTGAACTCTTGCTACTTGGGGAATTTTAAAACCAGAATATTAAAAATCAAAGGTCTCTGGAGCTCATCCTTTCTTTAAAAGCTTCCAGAAGGAGAAGCTGATATGGATGAATGGATGATTTAGGAAAAAAGCACAGAGAGGGGAAGGAGAGAGACAGAGAGAGAGAGAGAGAGAGAGAGAGAGAGAGAGAGAGAGAGAGAGAGAGAGAATGAATGCTGGAATCAAAAAGATGGAAACTAGGCCTCTGACTAACTGTGGCCCACCCATGCTTCACTTGACAAGGGACCAAATCCAATATTTTCTTTTACATATCGAGGGTTAGGCTATAGTTTTGTCTGAAAGAAAATGATGCCTGTATGAGGAAAAAGACTTAAAAAATATCATTTTATAGGTGTTCACCCTATCTGTCACGTCTATGTTGGATTCAGCAGTGCCAGGCAGCAATCCCACAGTTCCACTTATCATGAGATGATTTTTTTTTTAAAGATGTTAAGATCTACTAGGATTGAAAACAAATCTCAAAAAAAAGCAATTGCTTTGGTCTAAGAATAGATTGAAAGCAAGAGGCACAACACTTCAAAAGAATAAATACAAAAAAAAAGAATAAATACTACTTGCTACATAAACATTTTCAGAAAAAGTTTGAAAGCGAGGATAGCTCCGTGGTTAAGAGTATTGGATGATCTTGGAGAGGAACTAGGTTCCATCCCACACTACACGTACATAGTGCAGAGACATACATTCAGGCAAAACAACCAGATTCATAATTATATATATACATATATATAAATTTATAAAGATACAAGATGGAGTAACTTGTCTTCAGTAATTCTTCTAAATAAAATGCAAGCAGTGTGTTATTAATCATAAATCCAGCTTTTCAAGTGTCCAATGTGTGCCACTCAATCTGATTCAAAAGTGTAACATATACTCAGTAGAAGTGAAAGCAAGTTCTGTTTGCAGTTGTATAAATAGTGTTCAGGCTAAGGCCAGGAGACATCTGACCATAACCTGAACTAGTCAGAGCAGCAGGAGGAGATTATAGCTTCAATCCCACACAGTAACATGGACTTTAATAAAGTGGGCTGTCAGCCAAGGGAAATGAGATGGTGATGGCTTCGTAAACCACGGCAGTGAGCAGGTGTCGAAGGAAATGACATTCAGTCAAGGAAGAAAAATCTTAGGAGGAACAGGATAGACATCTTTAAAATCTTCATTGGTTATTTTGAAAGGGGATCATATAGACTTTGTGTAACATCAGAGTGAACTTAGATCTCCAGGGTGAAGCTGGAGGTAGCAAATGGTATCAATTATCACCATTTCTAAGGATCAAAAATTATCAGAGGAATCTAAGCATATCTATTCACTGCTCAGGAGCCAGACTGATGACCCACAGGCAACACATGACTTCCAGAAGTCCTTAATATTTAGGATTTTTTTACTCTCTTGCTGCTGCTGCTTTTAGAATAAAAGATTTCCATGTCAGGTCACTGGTGCTGTGTCACTCTGCTCAATAACTAGGTCCCTGGAGCATGAGTTTTAAAAGACGTGCATGGGCTTATGCTTGTCCCTTGATTGTCCCAGGGAAGTGAGAAGAAGTTCAGGCAGGTGGTTATCCACAAAAGAACACCCATTTAGACTTATTTGTCTGCTTTGAGCTGTTTCTTTGAAAGATTATTCCTTGAAAGAAGTCATGCTTATATTAGGAAGGAATTAAGGCACTCTCCAAATGAAAAATGACCACTATATAGAACACAAGATAAAACTCTTCCTAAATATTATCAAGGTCCAGAAATGTAATGTTCCATGAGGTCACCCTCATTCAAGATAATCAAGCACAGGTTACGGGATCCAAGAGACAGTGCTCCAATCTAAACCTGATAGAACTTGGAGATCTATAAAATTTCAAAGTTCAATCTAAGTAGTTCCCAAATTCAGAAGAATGTCAGGTTCCTATTAGCAGTTCTTTTCAAATTATTCCTGCTTCCTTCCCTTCCCTGTACCTAAGGAGTTTTCTAGTATCCCCTGTGCTCTTATAATCCATCATTCCTCCTCTCTATCTGGGAACGAATCAATCACATGAACAAATACTTAGGTTGGAGCAATGGTTCATCTGCTGAGGGTGTTTACAGGCCTGAGAACCTGACTTTGATCCCAAGAACCTGCATAGTATAAGAAGAGAAGTGATTTCTGTCCGTTGTCTTCTGACCTCCATACATGTGCTACAGCATTCACACGTGTGTGCTTACATATACAAACACATGCATGCACACACAAATGTATTTTTTTCAGTCACCACATATCTGCCTGTACAACTTAAGGCCAGTCACTATTCTACCTACCGTGGAATAGGGAGAAGCTCATACGCCTCCATCCACCCTTACCTGAACAGCTGTTGGGAGTTGATGATCTGAAAGTGAGAGAGTCTTTTTCTTTAAGGATTTGGCCCTCACTAGGATGGCCATGCTCCAGCAGATAGCCTCCCACCAATGAGTATAACTAAATTGTTATGGAATATTTGTTGAAAATGTGTTACATTTGTTTATGCTGTGGAACATTTGTTTAATGATGCAAAGATACATTGTATTCTTTCATGTTGCATTTGTTTAGCTCTATGAGGTTGTGTTACTTTGCCTGTCTAAAACACCCGACTAGTCTAGTAAAGAGCAGAACAGCCAATAGCAAGGCAGGAGAAAAGATATGTGAGCCTGGCAGGCAAAGAGAATAAATAGAAGAAATTCAGGAAAAGGAGATTCCAAGAGCTAAAAAAGGAGGAGAGAAGACACCAGGGGCCAACTACCCAGCTACACAGCAAGCCATGGAGTACAAAGTAAAGAATAAAATAGAGAAAGATAAAAGCCTAAAGGCAAAAGGTAGATGGGATAATTTAAATTAAGAAAAGCTAGCTAGAAACAAGCCAAGCTAAGGCCGGGCATTCATAAGTAAGAATAAGTCTCTGTGTATTTATTTGGGAGCTGAGTGATGGGCTTCCAAAGAGTGAAAAGAGACCAACTGTACTCAATGGGTTTCATTTTTAAAGAAGACACGAAGTTGGGAGGAGATGAAGAGGGAGGAATGAATCTGGGAAGAGTTTGGAGGCAGAGTGGAAGGGCTGTGAAAATAATCAAAATACAGTGTATAAAATTCTCAAAGAATTAGTGGAAATATTTTAAACAATCACCACATCTGAGGTTTTCTTCTACTTTCTTCACGCCATATACTGGGGGTGGGGGAAAAGCCCAGAATAAAGAGAATGATGCTAATTAAATTGGAAAGTTCTTTTTTTATTATTTAGACATCTTTTAAGTATTAGAACTGTCTAATTTGTAGTTTTAGGCAGTATAAAAAAATCTTCAAAATAGTGGAAAGGGACTTGGTTAGAGAAAATTAATAGTTGGAGTTATCTAACAAGGCTGCAAACGCAGGCTTCCCTCTGCTACTGCTGTTTTCTCTGGAATGGGTCCAATTTTCCCCTTGCATAAGAGGAGACAAGAGTTGCTTGAAGCCATTAACAACACCAATAGGAGGGACATTTAAATTAATAACCCAGAGGCCAGTCAGCCAGGAGCAATTTGGAGCATAATCTTTTCCTTTGACTTTTGTCGTAAGACTGATATTTTGCTGTATTATGCTTGATCCGACATGTCACTGCAGAGCCAAATAATTTATCTTCCCAACTCCCTTTGTTTTTTAAATTGACCTCAGCTAAATGTTTTCATTTATTTGCACTAAAATTCCCTCCTGTGGGCTGTGTTGGGTGCTATAAAGTGAAACAGAAAGAATGTCTTGGAATTTGAATAATAAGATGTATGGGAACATATGAAGGTACTCTTAAAATAATACTAAGGAGCACTGAGATATAGAATCATGATTTTCCTTTTGTTTCATGTCGGGTATTGTGAAAATTTACTTTTGCTCTAATATACTTATCTCCAAGTATTCGGTAGTCCAGCCTTACTTTTTGTGAAATCCTTGAGTAATTTCTAGAAGATTCAGGGTGGCTTCCATGTTTTTCCTCTCCATTTTCACCTTCCTCTGAGAAATTGCATCTGCCCCACTCATATGCTCTCTGTCCTCAAATCACCCTCCCAGGGTGACCAATGACCTTCTGACACTCTGTAGAGCTGCCAAAGTGGGACTCTGGATCCACTCTTGGCTATGGTGGGAAACAGATAGTCTGCCCTTCTGTTCATACATACCATAACGGCTTCTGAGTACCACACTATACCAACAATGGTTCTACCTTCCATCACACAGTCTGCAATAAGACTGCTGTACCATACCCCCGGGCCTCACAGTTGACAGTCAACCCTTCACACTGTAGGAACACTATGGTGACCCAGGCATCAGTGGCTTCAGAGATGAGCAGTGATGTTAGCTCCCATGGATGCCCTACCTGGCAAGGTCTGTGACACAGTGATCTAACAAAGAAGGGAATGAGCAATCATGAAGCTCTACATTGAAACTTGGTCACTTCTAATACCCCTTCAAGTCTGTAAAAGTTTCCACTTCTCATCTCTTACATATAAAATCTCCTCTACCTTTAACACTCCTTTTTTCTCCGAAGTGAGGAGTCACAGGTGTGCTTTTCTGTCCAGGATCCCAAACCTAGCTCCATCTCCATAGGACACTAACAGGCTTCAAACTTAATGAACTGGCTTGACTTGATCTACTGACATAATGTTAATCAAGGACAGTGGTTGATAAGAGACCCCCACCCCCACCCCCACCCCCACCAGTGACAAGACATCAGGACTCCCAACCTTTTCAAGGGATGATATCATTCACAACAATATCTAGCAATTCTCACCCAACTGTTGCAATATGAGCAATTCTCACTCATTGTGTCCCAAGTGACAAGACCTGTACCCTGGAAGTTGGTATAATCCCATATTCTCATACAACTCAAATGGTTCTTTTTACTTTCCCTAAGCTTTCAGTTCCAAGGAAATTTCTTTGCTTTCCCATGTAGGCTATAGCACCCTAGATGGCCCAGCCAAAATATTCTGTTACTTCTTTAGTGTTTGTCTTGAAAGCCACATACTGACCAGAGATGAGATGGAAGGAACATCTAATCTTAGCTGTAAAACTCACATTTAACATATCCAGATGGTCAGTTCAGTAAGGAAGACAGAAGACAGAAGAAATATCTACTAGATCTTCACGAGAGAGTAGTTCAAGCAGCAATGGAATGTCAGTACCTTACCAACTGATACCCATCAAAAAACACTTCTCAAGTTCTAACTCAATTACCTCTCAGGAAGGGATCAGTGACATCACACATCCTGTCCAAGTGAGGATGTTTCAAGTGAGTGTGGCTTGTCTGCTACCAACACAACTGTCATATGATCACTTGATGAACAAGTGCATACTGATGCCAAGACCACTCTCCTGGTCATCATCACTTTCACTCATGCCTGGAGTTGTCATGACCATAGCTTACCAGGATTATGTGGTGAGGTCACCTGGGTCAAGAAATATAGGCTTAGCTATTTGATGGGCAAGCCATGGCTTTACTCACAATCTTAGCATCATGGAAGAGTCCAGAATTTGTAGTTTACTCAGCATGTTAAGGTGATGCCAGGTTCCAGACTCTAACTAGAAAAATCACAGGCAAATATTTTAATACAGTAGGAGAACTATTCAATCTTATTTAGTAGGTTTTGATAATTGCCATAAAACTCAGTTTGTAGTTTATGGGCCTGCTTCTGCAAATGGCTTTATGTCATTCCTATGTTTATTTCTAATAGTGTTGATCAAGAGTGAATTACCTGTTGTACTAGTATGTTTCTGGCCTAGACTTTTGGGCCTAACCCAGAGGTTTGGACCCACTCTCAACCTCATGGCTGCTTAGGCCCAAATAATTAGACAGATGATTATATTAATTTTCTGCTGATTGACCTATGGCCCCAACATATAACTTGCTAACTCTTTACTTTTTTTTTTTTTTTTTTTTTTTTTTTTTTTTTTTTTTTTTTTTTTTTTTTTTTTTTTTTTTTTTTTTTTTTTAAACTTTATTTATTTATTTATTTGCCTTGGTGTTTGCCTGGAACTAGAACTACAGACAGTTGTTAGCTGCCATGTGGGTGCTGGGAATCGAACCCGGGTCCTCTGGAAGAGCAGACGGTGCTCTTAACCGCTGAGCCATCTCTCCAGCCCCCTAACTCTTTACTTTTAAACTAACCTATTTTCTTATGTTGTTCAGCAATGTGGTTTGGTACCTCTTCTCAGAGCAGCATAGTTGTCCTCTGCATCTGCTGGCTTCTCATTGTGGTGTCTCTCTGGCTTCTCTGCTTTGTTCTTTCTGTTCCCAGCGTTTTCTTTGTCTGGTGACCCCACCCACACTTCCTGTCTGCCTTCAGCCAATTAGCCTTTTTATTAAACCAGTAGGCAGGTCAATTATTTACAATGTAATGAAACACAATCCCAATATATTTCCCCCCAACCTTTTTTTTAAAAAAAAAAAAAAAAAAAAAAAAAAAAAAAAAAAAAAAAAAAAAAAAAAAAAAAAAAAAAAAAAACCAAGAACTCCAAATCTAATTTCCTTTGTATAGTTTTTTTCACCATTATTTATAACAACTTGTAATCAACACTGTAAACAAACACAAACATCCATAATCTATTTTTGGGAATGTGGGCATAGTTTTCTAGACTATTTCCTGCTAAATAGGGGTGCTGGCAATCCCATGGGGACCCCAAAAAAATTTTGGATTATGGACAAGTCCTTAGTAAAATAGTCTGCAAGTCTGGGTCAACTCAGCCAGTCTCCTTGAAGTTGTTTTGGATGCAGAGCTTAGAGGAAACAGCAACAGAGGTACTCTAAAATGCTGAATCATCAGGGCCATCTGTTTTTACTGAAGACTTTTCAAACTTTATTTTCTTTAATCAGGAATAAATCCATAGCCTCCAATTTTCTGTGGAAATAAAAAGAAAACCTCTTCTCAAAAGTAGCATATCTTTTGATTTCAATTTTAAAGTCAACTCATTTATAAAATATATAGGTAGTATTAATCCAGCAGCATTTGTAAGCAAATGGCTTTTAGTATCTTTGACTATTTTATTTTCGGTCAAAAAACTATAGTATCCAGACACTCTCTGTAATTTCCATCTTTATGTGACTATTTTTTTACTCTTTCTTTTTTAAGGACTTTCTCTATTCTTTTCCTTTTTTCTTTTCTCTCTCAAGCCTATATATATTTTTTAACACACTCTAAACCATTTAGAGATTTTTTTAATCTGTCTTTACTGTATATCTCTTATTTCTTATCTTTTTCTATTTCTGACCACACCTTTGCTTGGTTAGGGTGGCTGACTCCACCCAGCTCCCTCTATTTCTTTCTGTTTCTGACCACACCTTTAATCTGTCAAGGTGTTGCTAAGGATTAAAGACTGAACTAGAGAGGCCAGCTGGCTCCATCCAGCTCTTAGTCTAGTTTCATGAAGTTTAGCTTTTTAGCAGAGGTACTGGTAGGAGCCACAATTACCACTCTAGGAAATTTTAGGGTCCATATAATCACCATGTACAGCACTACCATCTGCTGCTCGTGAACTCCTGTTAAGTATTTGGCAGTAAGGCTTCTTAAAAGACCCACAAATGTTTTGCATCTAAGACTGAATCAGAAAGCTACACTTTAAAAAGTCACATCTCTGCTTGCCTCCAGCAAACAGAGCAACCCAAGAAAATGCTGCTGCTGCTAAGAAGCAATCTTTGACTCTGTTTCCTTTTTGTCTGTAGAAACAGAAACCTTAAATCCACCATATGCAGCTTGTTGCTTACATCTAGGCTCTTGTGAGACTTCAGTAACTGGCCACGTTGCAGCTTAAACTGAACTCCAACCGCCTACCATTTTTAATTCAAACCCACACACTACTCCAGGGTATCTCTGAACCATGACTCATGTGAGAGACATAACTTGGAAGCTGGTTTTGGCTCCGATTCTGTGCTCTATAACCCTTTTACTCTTTCTTCAGCTTTATGTGAGTATATATTACCCATGCTGAATGCCATTTGTAGTATTATGCTTCTGATCCATACTTTTGGGCCCAGCCCAGAGGTTTGGACTCACTCTCAACCCCACTGCCACTTAAGCTCAAATAATCATACAGACAATTATATTAATATTCTGCTGATAGCCCTATGGCCCAGGCATATAACTTGCTAACTCTACTTTTAAACTAAGCCATTTTTCTTATCTTGTTTATCAGTGTGGCTCGGTATCTTTTCTCAGAGCAGCATAGTTGTCCTCTGCATCTACTGGCTTCTCATTGTGGTGTCTCTCTGGCTTCTCTGCTCTGTTCTTCCTGTTCCCAGAGTTTTCTTTGTCTGGTGACCCCACCCACACTTCCTGTCTGCCTTTAGTCAATCAGCATTTTTATTAAACTAGTAGGCAGGTCAATTATTTACAATGTAACAGAACACAATCCCACTACAACTTATATTAAGAAGTTTCTGGCCCAGCCTAGCTGCAAGGTCTAGACACAAAGTCCCAAATAACAAAAACAAAAACAAAACAAAAAAGGCTGGAAAGATAGCTCTGTCCTCTTATATTCCTGACTAATTTTCTAATTTTATTAAACATACAATATACCACCACCATTACCTCCTGAACTTGGCATTCCTCAAGGCTCAGAATTACAAAGTATGAGTCCTCACTGAACAGTTGGGTTTCTATGATGTGCCAGGTACCAAGCTGGACAGAGTGCTGAATATAAAGAGACAACTCCTTGTCTTCACAGAACTGAAAATCCAGTCAAAAATAATTCCAATAGGTGTGGATCAGGTTTGTCCTCACAGGGCAAGGCCATTCTGTTCAAGTCCTCATCCATAAAGTCAGAGACATGTTCCAAGTGGAGAGCTTCTGGAATCCCAATATGAATAAAGTCAAGTACAGCAAAATGCAAAGTGCTGTAAACTGTAGGATAGCATGTCATTATGCTCATAAAATTATAGTGGTAACATCACAGCCTCAGTAACTTCAAACTCAGAACCATTAGCTGAATTTTTGTACTTGTTCCACTAACTTTTTATTTTGTACTTATTATAGAATAACTTATATACCACACAGTAAGCAACTTCAACCATTGAGTTTTTTCTTATCACTTTTTGACCAAAGTAAA
This sequence comes from Sigmodon hispidus, assembly GCA_004025045.1. Taxonomy (NCBI): domain Eukaryota; kingdom Metazoa; phylum Chordata; class Mammalia; order Rodentia; family Cricetidae; genus Sigmodon; species Sigmodon hispidus. The sequence continues at coordinate 183,612 of PVIH01001054.1, forward strand.
GTCAAATGAGAATTTTTAACTGATATAAATACTTAGAATTATAAATTTAGGTAGCATATATATGCAGATCATAGGTTTGGATGCTTTTTAAAATTTTATGTTGAAGTCCTAATATTAAATAGAGCCTCTATAGAGGTAATTAAGATTAATGGGGCCATAAGGGTGAATCAACCCTAACCCTAATAGAGCTAGTGCCCTTATTGTAAGAAGAGACTCACAAGTTCTTCTTCTATCTACTTAAGCACAAAAAGAGGTCAAATGAAAGTACAATGAGAAAGTATCTCCCTATAGGCCAAGAGATGAAGCCTCAGAATAAAACCTACTTTGTCAACACCTTAAATTTGAACTCCTAGCAAGTAGCTTCACAAATAAAGCTCTTCTTAGCTGTCACCCATATGAGGGTGAATTTTTTTGGTGATCTAGCTGCTTTTGGGTTTCTCCATAAGTAACTCCAATAAGCTTATTGGTTCACCAAGCTAGGCTTTGGAGGGAGTCTTTGATCTGCCATCAGTGACCTATTTGGAGTGAATAAATGTTGGATCAGATCTCTACAATTAAGATCAAAAAACACAAATGGTGCCTAATTGGGCACTGACAAAACTAAAGATGCATTGGTGAGAAGTTGTGTGGCCCCTGTGATAAGTGACAAGACATTCAACTGAAGCTAACCCCCGTGAGGGGGAGGGGCTGCAGTGTTGATCCCATAGACTATTTTCCCCATATATATATTGGATAATGTACCTCCTTGCCAGAATGGGAGTTGCACATTCCCTACGATGGACAAGAAAACATGCAACCAAGACTGAGCTGTATGAGAATGGACCATTCTTGGGAAAATGGTATCAGGTGGCATCCCTGCGTGATGAATAAGGTGTGCCTTACAAGTGTAGTGACATACATAAAATGGTCAGTGAAGCAGAAAATACAGTGTCATCTCTAAGAGTAGCAACGACAAAAGGGGGCCTGTAAATATGCTATTGCAACTAAGTGACTTTTGTTGTGGGCCAAAAGACATGCAGCTGGGACTAAGCTTTTTACCCTGAAAGAACTTGCCCATTTAGAGAAAAATTATAATAGGAAAAGGGCAAGCAGATGCTCACCTCTGATTGGCAGAAAAGGTGGAAAAGGGGAGAATACAATAGAGGTGTTGGCTTGCCTTTTCTTCAAGCTGGCAGGATGAAAGAGAATACAAGTTGTATATGTGATAAACAGTCCTTCCTGGTATCAAAAAAAAAGTTAGAAGCCATGGGGAAAATAGGCTGGTGAACATAGAGGGAATGCAGCCAGCTACCCTGATAAAATCCCGCAGTTACCCTGTTATATGGGCATGAGCACTAGCCGCTTCCTGCTGAGCCAACTTGGAGTCTGCTGCTTGTATAGATATTTCCAGACCTGTTTGGGCCAGAAGTTTGAACCTTGCCAGCGACGGCTTTTATTCCCAAAGAAATTAATCAGACGCTTATATTAATTTCATACTGTTCAGCCCATGTCTCAAGCACATTACTAGCTAGCTCTTTCATCTTAATTCAACCCATTTCTAGTATTCTATTTGCCACGTGGCCCGGCCCATGGCTCACCTGGATTCCTTACATGGCTTTTCTTCAGGGGTCAGATGGAGACTGACTAACTCCGCCCTCCTTCTACCTGTCTCTACCCCGATCCTCCACCCACTTCTGTGGTGCTCCACATAGGCCAAACTAGATACTTTATTTACAGCATACAGAGAACATTTCAACCACAGCGGCTGCATCTGGTCTTTGGGGATACATGATCATCATCATGATGTAGGCCAATGAGAAAGAGACAACACAGCTGAAAGAGTCTCTAGCTGCCAATGGGAAGTCAGGAGGGTACATAGTTTGGCCCCATATAAATGAGTCTGCTATTTGCTTCTCACCTGACTCCCAGTACCCGTGTCATTGACATGGAGCCCTCTCACTCCCTCCCCCAGAAGGTACCCAGAAACAAAATAGAAATGATAGAAGATAGCTCAGGTCCAATTGTTAATAAAAAGGAAGAATAAATCCTCAATGCAACATACAAGCAGGATCCTAAATAATGGTCCAGGTGAGGTAATTGACAATCAGTAATATTCTGCATCTCCAACTACTTTAGTTTGCTTATGGCTTTTTGTGACAGTCTCATGTAGCAGAGGCTGGCCTTGAACTCTCCATCCACCTACCTTCCTCTACCTTCCAAGTACTGGGATTACAGGGTTTTAGCACCATACTGAGCTGGGAAAACTTTAAAAGAAGGAATAGAAAAGCCCTTATGGCTAGCTTGTGAGTCTGTGAACCACGAGCGCACCTGAGATCAGTCCTAGTTCCAAGAAATCGGAGAAATTAATGATTCCCACTCCTCATCCCTCCCTAGGACAACGGCTGCACAACCTGATTGATTAAGCAGAAGCTTTGGTGGCTCTTCCGAGCCACGTAATGGTGGGAGGGGATCCAGCAGATCTGGATGATTTAGACTGACATGTAAATCAGGCTCATAAAGTGATGAAATATCAAGAGAGTGGGAGAGAAGGACAAAGCAAACAAAGGGATCTTTCTAAGTCACTCAAAGGTAAACATGTTGAGCCAGAGTTCCTAGAGGAAAAAAAAATGAACAGAGAACTAATGTTATGCTAGCTGGCTTCTGAAAAGGTTTAAAGCCTGAAAAATGGTTCAAAGAAGACATAGATGATAAAATAGCACAGGTGGAAAGGATTAAGTTTGTCCTAGGAATGGGAACTTTTCACCTCTGAGGATACAGTGTATAATTTCCCCTGCAAGAAAGTGTAGTGGGGGTAGGGAGTGTTCACCCAGCCCAAGACTCCTGAAGTAGCTCAGCATGGCTTATGGAAGTGCAAGGATCACAGTGCCATCCAGAGCCTGCAGGAACCTGGAAACTAGCCCTAATGGCAGTCAAGGTAGGCTAAAGCTTGAGCCAGACTGAGCAGACCAGGCCAGCCCTGCCAAGACTATAAGAAGGTATTACTATAGCTGTCAAAGACTGAAGCCTTTCTTCTTGGAAGAAACTTCTTGGGAAAAGGATGTTTACAGTAAGTTGAAACAAGAGGATTTCCTAAGCCTTAGAATCTAAAGGGAATGAAACACTGCATCCTGCAAGGAAGTTTATAAAGATGAGAAGAAACTCAAAATAACTTCAGGAAGTTCCTGAATCTGAGTAAATTCACTATGCCCTCTTACCCCATGGGTACATAAGTAGTAAAGCTGGCTGAGAGTCATTATCAGATGAGCCCAAGCTGGAAAAAAAAAAAAAAAAGAAAGGAAGGAAGAAAAGAAGGAAAGAAGGAAGGAAGGAAGAGTCAGAGACCAACCCAGTTGTCTGAAAGAAGCAGAGACCAACTAAATTGCCTCGAAGGAACAGAATCAGCCAAGTTATCTGGAAGAGGCTCAGAGGAACTGAGCCCATCCAGAAAGAACATTATTCAACCTGTTGAGCTGACTGAAGGTTGTGTAGTGCACTTCATGTTTCCAGTTTTTGTGACCTCTCACCCTTGCTGATGTGGGCTTTGAGCTGTCTTTAAGTCATGTATGCTCCTGTAAGTAATCCTCACCTGTATTCCTGCATTGGTTACTTATATGAATACATTGACTCACAATGTGGACTTTGGTGCTATCTGTACTTTGCACTGTCATAGGTTCCCTATCTGTGGTGAGTAAATGTTTGTACATGTCTTTGTAGGAATAGTGTCACACAGCAGATAAGCAACAGTCCTAAGGTGCAGTTATATCCCAAGATGAGAAGACAGGATGGTGAGAGAAAATGATTATGGATTATTGTCTTAGTTAGGGTCTATATTACTGAGAAGAGACACTATGTCCACAGCAACCCTTATAAAATAAAACATTTAATTTCAGGGTGTTTTGCTTACAGTTTCAGAGACTCAGTCCATTATTATCATGATGAGCATCGTGGCAGCATGAAGGCAGACATGGTGCTGGAGCTGAGAGTCCTACATTTTGCAGGCAACAGGAAGTCAACTGAGACACGGGGCAGTATCCTGAACATAGGAAACCTCATAACCTGCCCCCACAGTGACACACTTCCTCCTACAAAGCCATACTTATTTCAACAAGCCACACCTCCTAATAGTGCCATTTTGTTAGATTATGGGGTCAATTACATTCAAACTGCCACAATACAGACAGCTAAATGGGGACTAGCCCCATACATGCCACGGAAACAAGCTCTTTTTACAAAGCAATCAGTACCAGTAATGGGATCTTCTTATGTTGTGTTAGATTTTGTCCACGTTTTTTGTTTGTTTGTTTTTAGAATTCTCTTAGCTATCTAAGATCAATGAACACTTGATTGGAGCACACAGCAATGGGTCTCCAGGGATTATGCCCTCTCTCTGTAAAAGGTTGTAATACATAATCCTAACCCCTTGAGTCTTATGGATTTTGAAAAAAAGAGAAACATTGGGAAGAACACTAAAAATAAATTAAGGAGTTTGAACTAAGGTACCCTGTGAAAACAGGGAAAGTCATTTCCAAGAGCCATAAGATTATTAAATGAAAATCTCAGTGCCATGAATTAGCTACTTCCCTATGAGTTGTTGCCCAGAGAGGTCCCCAGTGTCCCCCAAGGCAATAAAAGGCATTGCCATTACAGTTGGCCTCATGGCAGAATCAGATGATAAGTCCCTGTTCCTAAAGTCACTACAGACTTTGTACACAAGACATGGATAAATCAAAATCAAGCTGGGTAGAGCTGTAATCTCCTCTCCTAATGACTGGCTTTCATCAAGGCAGAAGGCAACATATAGGCTGCTGGGGAATAATTGTTACCAACAGACTTGTTTGGCTGTGGATCCTGTGTACTAAAAGAGTAACGTACCAGGCAAGATGGACCCACTGATGCAATAGTAACACAGCTGTAATAGGTGCCATCCAAAGGGATGCTCTCCTATTCAGTTTAGTGTATGTGGCAGGGGGTGGGAGCATGTGTGACATGTGTTAATGTGGGTGCATGGCCATATACACTGAGGCTAGAGGAGGACACCCATTATCCTGCCGTATCACTTTTTACTTTATTTTCTTTAGAACGAGTCTCTCACTGAACCTGAGCTGGACTGATGCTCAGCAAGCTCTATTAATGCCGGGATCTCTTCCCTTGACAACAACAAGGTCACAGGTCCATGTGCAGCATACCCAGTTTTTCTCATGGGTGCTGAGGATTTGAACTCCAGCCTTCACATTTGCATATTATCTTTTTTTAAATAAAATTTAAAGTTTAAAGTTTAATCTATTATATAAACAGTTTAATTTATGCAGAAAAAGCACAGACTCGAGTTCAGTGCCTTAATTAAGCACAGTTGCCTCCTATACATATTGCTCTGGGCCATGTCTGTCTGCTTCTCAGAATAATGATCATGGACTAACCCTCTAAAACTGTAAACAATTAAATGGGTATCTATACAAACACACAAACATATGTAATTTTAGAGGTGTTATTACAAAATAGAGAAACATCATTTTCATTGAATCAGTATATAAATACTCACACCCACAAAAGAAAAAGAGTGTTGTAACATGTCATTTTGTAAATATAAGGGTTTTGCAGATGTTTTTGCAAATCTCAGTATTGAATTGTTATGGGTATAATGAATAAACTCAGTGCTTACCTTAGCAAGTATACAATTTTGGGGGTGTATATTTTCATTCTTTATACTTTTTTACGTGTGTGTGTGTATATATAAAAACTTGTCTACATTTATATATATGTATAAATATATATTTATAAATACACACAAAGCAAAATCCTGGGAAAAATATGGCTTACATTATGGAAAACAAAGAGCAAATTTAGGCAACATAAAGATGAGTTATGGCTCATACGGTATACCAAGAACAGTATAAATAAGAAGTAGAAACCTTCTTATGTCCATGCTTCTAAATTACTTTATAAAACATGTGAAGAAAAACTACCTATAAGTTTAATATCACATTACTGCTAAATACACTGACTATGTGAGAGTTTTGAAGGTTTAAATGTGTATTGTAAATATCACTAGCAGTGATTATCCAGACCTAGCTATGCCCTAGCCCTAGCCCACACAAATTCAATTACTGTCAATTTAAGTAACATTTAACTCAGTCTATCTGAGGATTGTCTTTGTACAAGATAGTGATGAGATTCTGAAAATGGAGCTGCTGAGACACTCACCTCTCTCCATCCCTACTTACCTCCTAGCTTCTATTGTGGTAGTACAATCAAGCTGTGTCCTCTATTTCCTGTGTTCTGTCAGCACACATTTGCGTATTCTTATCCACCAACCGTCTCCTAAGAACCGCACCTTTCTCATTGGTCCTAAGGTCAGATCAACAGGCAAGAATTCACATCTGATGGTGTAAGCCAGGATGAAAGCCTAAGACTGTGAAAGTCATAAGCCTAAGTGGGCAAGCAAGTGCTATTATTTTTGTTAGGAGAATCTGGTGTGCTTATCAAATTGCCATCTAAATACTTGTGGTTTTGCCTACAGACCTTTTCTGTTGTTAGCCATAAAAGGAAGTTTCTTTTATATTTTTTATATTTATTTATCTTATGTGTATGGTTGAATACCACATGTGTGCCTGATATCTGTGGAGGTCAGAGAGGGTATTTCATCTCTGGAACTGGGATTATGGATGGTTGTGAGCTACCGTCTGGGTACTAGGAATCAAACCCAGGTCCTCTGAAAGAACAATACATAATCTTAACTACTGAGCCATCTCTTTGGCCCTGGAAACATTCTTCTTACAACAAACAATATACTGCAGAAACTCATAACTTTTGGAATACATTGCTGACAGGTTAGAGGTCACAGTCTGCCATATAAGCCTGGCAGCTTTCTCCATGCTCAGCAATATGGAGCTCCTTCCTTCTCCAGCAAGGCTTCCTGCCTCTACCTGCCCTTATCTGGAGAATGTCCCTGGGCCTGGCGGACTGACCTTATCTGAAAGCTGTCTCTAACCCAGATGCGTGACTCATCTTTAGCCTGACCCTTGGCGCAGATCTCTGCTATGTAGACTTGCTGAAGAGGCTCTGCTGTAGGACCTTACTGCCACATACTAAGCCTTGTGACAGGAGTGTGCCATTTAATGCAAATTAGGGTTTGTCCCCAGGCTCCCCAATCCTATATATTCCTTGTACTCTAGAATAAAATTGAACTGATCCACCAAAAATCTGTCTCCAGGAAGTCTGTCTCCATTCCTGATCATGGGCTGCAAAGCTTCCTGTTGCCCTATCTGCCTCCTTCCCCTCTCAACCTGTTGTCCAACAGGCCCAGAGGAAAGAGAATCCCTGCACATAACCAGTCAAGCTCCAGAGAATGAATGACCATTGCCACAGTGGCCCAGTGATTAACTATACATGGTAAACCCAATCAGCCATTTACGTCACCCTCTTGGGCAGGGGAAATTTGCAGCAGATGAGGCAGAAAGATTGTAAGTGCTGGATGGAGCACTGTGAAACATTCCCTCCTGGAGGAAAGAGATGATCTTGTAAATAAAACTTAGAAGGTTCAGTGGGCTGACGAAATGTAGACCGTGATTCTTAAGGATCCTGCCCCCAAGGTTATAAAAGCAGTAACAGTTAGTGGCAAGAGGAGAATCTCCAGATTGCAACGTTGTCTGCAAGCTGTTCAAGGAGCTGGGGCAGGCAGGGCTGAGGGAGGCAGCTCTTGTGAGTCATGGATTCCCAGGTGCGATTTTTGATGACAGGGCTGTCTTTAAGTCAGCCATGTTCCCAGAAGTAACTCCAGTAAACTCAATTGAGTCACCAAGCTGCGCTAGGGTGGGCTCATTTCTCTGGTCCACTGTGGATACCCTATTTAAGGTGTTCATGTTTCCCCAGGAAAAATCCAACAATAGTGAGGAATCATTTTCACTTATTGTGATTCTTTTTTTCAGTTGTAACCTAAGAAGACTAGGAGAATTAATTTGGGGCTATGTTTAATATTGGCATTGGATAATATATAGAGATAAAAGAGTTCTCTTTTGTTTGTTTGTTTTGTTTTTTCTTTTTGATAGAGACCAGACTGGCCTCTAGATCTCAGACCTCACTGAGATCTGCCTGCCTCCTATGAGCTGGGATTAAAAGTATGCCACACTATACCCAGCCATCTTCTTTGTTTGCACATAGTAGCTTCTTAGCTACACTATCTTAACCACTTAGGGTGTTGATCTTCCAAACTGTAAATAATTTTAATGTTTTTGAAGTATTATTATATGTTATAATCACATACTTCTTTCTGTTTGATGTCAATTCATCAAATGTTTGGGGGGAATTTGAACAAGAACAAAGGTATTTTAGCTTACATTTGGACTTATTCAAATGTGCTTGTAAATTAATTCCATTTACCAGTCATTATTTCAAAACCATGGGTAGATGATAGTGAGGACTATGAGACTGAGTTTTAAAAAGAAAGTTGAGCTGACCACAAATCTGCAAGCCTGCCTATGAGACCTCCGAACACAAATCATCAGAAACTCATTCCATAGGTCATGATTTTTCTTATAGGTCAATATGGTCCTTGAACCACATTAATGGAGTTTATAAACATTCCCCTGATAAACCATGGGAAGAGCTGGGAAAGATGCACCTTTCACCAGAAACATACTCTTGTTCAGACTAATGTGTATTCTCTCTCATGCCCATCAAGGGCTATTCTTGGCCCTGACATGGTCCTGAAGATCCTGTTCCTCCACTGCCTTCCCCAAGCTCTTCCCTAACTTTTGCCACAAAATCTTATCTGCTCGTGCAACTTCCTGTTGGGAGACCAATCTGTGTAATAGAAACTTCACTGCTTGGTGTATCTCTCCTTCCTACCAATTACACATGGGTTTTAGCCATATCTTTGTCATAATGGTTCCATTTACCCAATATTCATTTTTATCATATTTGATTATTTTTATCTGGATAATAATATAATATAACAATATGCCCTTAAGGCTTAAAAAAAAAAAAAACTAAGTAATCACCCTGGGCCATATCAGTACATGCTAATATCAATAGAAAGTAATGTTAAAGTATAAATTAAAACCTATTAGCACTTGGAAATATAAAACTTATTCTTCTATTTATTTTTAGTGTGTAGTATTGCAATATACATAAAGTTGTGTTTACATAGAACTGATCCCCACAAAAGTATTTCCCCTGCAATTGAACAGCCAGGAAAAGATGGAGTATATTCCAAGATGTATGTTTGAGAATGCCAATGTGAGACAAAAAAAGTCCACAGTTTTCCCTTGGCAACCTCAAAGCCTCCAAATCCAAAGGTACCTCCCGGTGCTGGGCTATGTAGAGAACAGGAAATAACTCAGCTGGTGACTTGCTTGAGGCAAAAGTGTGAGGGTCTGAGTTCAGTCCTCCAGAACATCATGCTTTTAAAGAGCAAGGCACACTTATAACCCAAGCACTGGGGAAGCAGAGATAGGCAGCCTGGAGGGTTCCTGGCTAGACAGTCCAATCTAGTCAGGATACTGAGAACCTGTCTCACTTAACAAGGTGGGGCTGGTCAGGTGATTCACCCGGCCGAGGTGCTTGCACAAAAGCCTGAGAATCCGGGTTAGAGTCTCATATCTACATGGTAGTAGAAGAGAATCTAGTCCCTAGAATTGTCCTCTGACCTCCACATGATGACATGGCATGTGTACAACTGCATTCATACATATGCACAGAGACAGTAATGAAATAATACAGTGTTTATTAATGTTTAACACACGGTGGACACAGCTGGAGGGATGACATCCAAGCCTGATATCTACATATATTCACACACACACACACACACACACACACACACACACACACACACACACGAGAGAGAGACAGAGAGAGACAGAGACAGACTTGGGGGAAGGGAAAGAATGATGTGATCTTTCCTCCTGTTCTATCTCCTATCCAAGATTTGGCCCCAAGGAGATCATCAAAACTATTTGATGCCTAGCTCCTAGATAAACTACTCAATAATTAAGGCTACACATATCTCTTCCAAACTGAAGAATTAGCAAGAGTGTTTTATTTACCAGGTAGTGTATCATAAATGTTGTTGGCCCTGGGAACCCAGTCCTTCAATTACTTTGCTCTAAATTAAAATTCCCTGAGATTAGAATCTAAATCTGAAATTCTGTTAGTATCTTTATATAGGCTCAGTATTTAAAAGGAGAAATTAATTATGCCTGGTATTGGGCCAGTTTCTGAAATAGTTGTGTTCTGATTCATAATATCAGTGCAGGGGTTAAATCTCTCCCTGTTCACAGTTTTTGTTTGTGTCCGACCACAGCACCATGACAAGCCAAAGGGCTGCCAGCATTTTCCCTGATTTAGGTAAATCGATCTTTCCAGGCCAACACTCTCTACAGACATGAATGTTATTTCATTAAGATATATAGTGACATGAAAATATTTATACTGTCAATATATCTTGTGCAGCTTGAAAATCTCAGACAAGTCCTCAATTAATGTCATTTTCACAGATCCATTAGGCCAGTCAGAAGCAATGGGGAATGTTTGAGAAGGAATCGTGTTTGCTTACAGCTGGCTGACAGTGTATGTAGCTGGTGCGCTAAGAAGCGGAAATGGATTGTATAAACCCCACCCTACCACCACAGCCTACAAAACAGAAGACCCTTCATCTGAGCCTTTTCATTCTGTGTGCTGCTGCAGTATCAAATAGGACTTGGTGGGCTGTGCGTCTACATGGACTTATCTTCAGCATTTTGATTGCTGACATTATTATCCCATTAGAGTAGATGGCTGGCTTTGAAGTTGACTCTTCTTGGGGGGGGGGCCCTTTAACTAGTCCCTTTCAAGATCTCACCTTGCTTAGTAGTTTCCACAGCAATCCACCATCAAAGGGAAAGAGCTGATGAAAGGAAATGAAATAGAAATGTGAGCCTGGATAGAGGTGATGGATGACCTCTTCCTTAAGGCATCAGTTCCTTTTCTGGAACCATCACTTGAAATTCTGCTTACTGTCTTCAGGACAAGAGGCAGGCTTCCCAGGGAAGAAGCCACCACACTGTGTCATTGCCACATTCTGTCATCTAACTTGGCAGGATGGAAGAAGAGTGGGCACCCATAGTGAGGCTTGGCTACTGCTGGAGGGTGGTTAAATAAGAGGACCTGGAGAGCTCATGGAGCAAGAAACATGACCAGCCTAAGAAAAACATAGACAACACACAATAATAAGGTGTAGGAACTAACCTCAAACATGAATTCTGTTATTAAATGAAAACTCAAAGCCAGATATTGGGGAAAAGAATGGACTATCAGAGAGAAGAAAGAGACCACAGTCAATTCTCACCCAGGCAACTTTTCAGGGTAAAAACTGTCTTCCAGAGTCCTCTGCTTGCTCCCCAGCCCTTCTTCAGAATATCACAGTCTGCCTCTGCCTCCTTAAATATTTTCTTCATCCAGTTCCTTCCCTTCCCGGATTCAAATCTGCAACATAATTCTAGAGTTAAGATTAAAGGTGTGAGCTACTACCATTTGGTAGTTAGACCTTGAATTCACAGACACACAGAAAGATTTCTGTCTCTGGAGTTATGGGATTAAAGGCATGAGTTACCACTCTCTGACTCTCCTGGCTTGACTGTGGGTCATCTATTCTCTGATATTCCAGACTGATTTTGTTAAATATAAGATGTCACCATACTAATTGGCATGGTAGAATGCAAACATAAATGCTGAGGTTTCCCTGTGCATTTTGAAATAACCTAAAAGAGGAAGGGATAGATTTACACATAAAGCAATCCTGCTGTCTACCCATTTGATATCCATTGTGCTTCCTCTGCATACTCCAAATGCCAGCAACATAGTTGAAGGAGACTTGATTCCCTACCTTAGGTTGCTCGTGGCTCAAGACTAGGAGGAGAGAAGAGATAATTAAGTAAAGGGAATTGTGTAATGGGAGGCACTCAAGGGATGGTGCCTACTGCTACTAAAGCATGATGGATGCAGTCGGTGACTCCTGAGGATTCAGGGGGGGCTTTTCTAAGTAGAGTATAGGATCTGAGAAGATAATGAACAGCAAGCACTCTGGTGACATGTGGCAGGCTCCGTGGCTACATTGAAGGCATATCGCATGTATTGCCTTATTTAGTTCTCATGAGACCCTGTGGATATATTGAAGAATTCTTCCCCAATTTCAGGTGCACAGAAAGATCAAGTATTTCTCTCAAGTCAAAACACTCTGTGTGACTAAGCTAATGGTTAAACCAAGGCATTGATCCACAGGACCCACACTGCTACTTGCTGTGGGATAATGCTCTTGTACACTGAAAAGATTTGTCACTTGTATTGTTTTCATAAAATGCTGATTGGTCAGTAGACATGCAGGAATTATAGGTGGGGTGACCAAACTAGAAGAATTCTGGGAAGAGGAAAGGCAGAGACAGCAGTCACTAGCCAGACACAGAGGAAGCAGGATGAGAATGCTGGACTGAGTAAAGATACTAAGCCACATGGTTAAACATAGATAAGAAATATGGGTTAATTTAAGTGTAAGAGCTAAATACTATAATATTAAGTTACTATAATATTAAGCCTCTGAATCAATTATTTGAGAAGTGGCTTCTGGGTGTTTGAAAGTTTCTGACGGGACAAAAACTTCCAACTAAAGCTACCCATGATGATAGACTTAACCAGACAAATGTGAAGTGACATCTTTTAGAGAGTCAAGGACATTGGCTTTTCTGAAGTGACAAAAGAGAGCAGGGCATTGAGAGTTCATGGATCTCAAAGATCCAGCTTTGGGGAAGTCGAGGATGGTTGGGCTGGTGATGCCCTTTGGATACTCAAACTGGGCTTAGAGCAGATATGACAATACATAATGGCAACCAGAGTAGTCCCAGACGTCAGAGTAATGTTCTATGTCCTTCGGCCTTCCCAAAGATGCATGGCCAGGGAGTTTTGCTTTCTGCTCAAGTTAGATAACTTTAGAATGTAGTTGCATATAAATTGCCGTAACACTTTCTTGTTCTATTTGATATCTAACTAAATGTGATTCTTTAACATATTTAAAATACAAACTCTGTGTGTGAGTGTGTATGTACATGTGTGCATTCATGAACACATTTGTGTGGAGATCAGAGGTCAATTTCAGGCATCATTCCTCAGGAGACATCCACCTTGTTTTATGAGACACAATCTCTCACTGGGGCCTGGGGCTCAATGTGTAGGTCATCTGGCTAGCAGGCTCTAGGGATCTGCCTGTGTCTACATCCCCAAGGCCTAGATTACGGTCCTGTGCCACCACAGGAGGCATCTTATGCAGGTGCTGGGGACAGAACTCAAAGCCTCATGCTTGCCCAGCAAACACTTTCCCCAACTGAGCTATTCCTTAGCCCTAAAAATTAGGAAACTAGAGACATGGCTCAGCAGTTCAAAGCACATACTGATCTTGCAGAGGACCTGATAAGCTCCCAGAACTAATATGCACTGGCTCACAACTCCAGGCAGGGGCTCTAATGCCCTCTTATGACCTCAGTGGATACCTACAATCATCAAGCATGCACACATGTGTACACACACACACACACACACACACACACACACTTTTTTTACATTATTTGTGTTGTGCACATGTATATGAGTGCAAACCATGGCGAGCATGTAGAACTCAGAGGATGATCTGTGAGAGCTGATTCTCTCTTTTCACCCTATGGGTTCCATGGATTGAATTCACGTTGTTAACAGCCATTGTCTTTACCCATAGAGAGATCTCGACAGCCTGCAAAGGCTTTTCCTAAAAGCCCTAATTGAGACATCCAGTATTGCCTTCCGCTTGACAGTGACGCTTTAAAATTAAAGTATAGTGTTCAAATAATCCATAGTTTCAGTAGGACGGCCAGTTCTGATACAGAAGAACGGAGTGCTTTTTAAAATTCTTTTCTCTAATAGCTGTACCTTCTACCATTTTATGTGATCTGGTGGGTTAAGAAGATTAAAACAGAAAATGCTGGGGTTTCGCTTTCCCTGCCTTGCCTGCCTTTATTCTCAGTGTCCAGTGTCATATAAGTTTTTTGTTATATTCTTCAGGCTCCTTGGTCCCACCCATTGACTCTCCTCTAGTTCTGATCAGGCCACTGCGCCCTACCCCATACGACAAGATTCCTCACAGTGGTCTTGACCTCTCCCTCCTCAGTGCAAAGAGAGAGAGGTTTTCATCCCTTATTTCAGCATTATTTTCCTGTGACCTGGACAGGACTTGCCTTGCACAGACTTGGAGGACACGAGTGATTTGGGGTATGCTATACATTCCCAGATTCTGTTCCAAGTTATTCCTACATATCGCTTCATTTATTTCTCAACCAACCCTGCAGATGACCCTTTTCTAGAAACGGAAGGTGACAGGCAAGAGCTCCTGTTCTTAACCTCTGGGCTCTCTAGCTACCCAAACATACATCTTTGATCTGGCTGAGTAGGACTCTAAGCATCTATACTCTTTGCCTGTTTTTCTTGCCCCGGTGCACTCTGGGTATCCCAGTGCACTTTGAGTATCAGCTTCTAGGCAGAGATTCTTAAACTCTACAAGCTCCTTGATCATCTTTATCTTGGTTACAAGCTCCTTTTACCAGTTCCGGACTTGCTGTCAGTTGTACAGTTTATCAGACGGCTGCTCTGGGGAGAGATATCTCATGCTCAGTCAGACCTGCTGAATTTAAAAAGTCACAGCTCCAGTTCAGAGGGCGCCAGGCTCTGCGGAGGCTTTCTCTTCTCAAATCCCGAGCCCCCAAATCCTGTCTGCCTTTCCCTGTATTTTAAATTTCAGCATTCCACATATTTAGAGTTCATAAAACTTATACATGTCTCAGTTTCCCTCACCAGCTATCGCACACTTTCTCCCAAGATGCCCGTAAGGAGCACTGCGCGCACAAATTCCACCTTGCTCGTTAAAATTTACAGAAGGCTGCAGTTCCCTTAGCGCCTTCTGTGACCCCTGGGAAATGAAGGCCGCCAGTGAGCTAAGTCAGGAATTTTCTGGAGACCTGCTGTAAACGGTACGGGACATCCTGATGAGACACGGCTGAACTAGGTCCCCTCACAGCTGTACTTCAGCTATGTCTCTGCATTGTGATGTGGCTTGGGGTCTCGACCATTTTCTCTCTTGTCAAAGGAGCACTAATATTTCCCACCTCCCTGCGACTGTCTTTCTCTGCATCTTCAGGCATATGGTAGTCTTCAGCTCACTTTCTCTCACCCACGCACTCCTGCACACAAAGAGGGGAAGTAATTTTATTATTTTAAAGAATAAGAATAAATGTTTAGGCTTCTTTCTGCAATATACACTATGAGTTATTTGTAGAGAGAAGTGAGTCATCATATCTGCTTGGATGCTGAGGAAAGACTGTACAAAGATAACATGAACTGGTTCTTGAAGGAGGAGGTCTCAAGCAAAGGTCAGGAAGGATAGATACTGTAGGCAACATAATCAACGCACAAGGGGAAGAGATGATGATGAGGGAATATCAAAGGAGCTGACAAGTCCCAGCCTAGGGGCCGGGGAGGGAGAGGCTTTCATGTACCATTCTAGTCAGAACCAGAAGACAAAGATGAGGTCCTCAGGAGATATTTATTATGAATGTTAAGTGAGAAAGAGTGGAGCCAGATTTCAAGAGGCATTTTATGGTGTGCTGAGAAGTCTAAACTTCTGTTTGTAGCCGGTAAGAACTTACCAAACTTTCTTAAATCAAGGAAATGGCATAATTATATCTCTTAAGACTATAGAACACAGGTTTCAAGGGAGACATCTGTGAAGAACTTGACTGCTGCCTCATGTTTCTAAGTGGTATGATGGACCTTGCTTTGGCTTTTCCCTTTTATTGGTGTATTTTGCTCTAGTCTTGATTATTCTCAGGAAATTATATTCCCTTGAGTGATAGCTGATCCTCAGTGACTACTTGGAAATACATAGGAGTCACAGCAGCTCTGGGGGTGTCTGTGGGGGTGATTCCAGCGAGAAGTTACTACAGTAGAAAAGACATACCCTGCTCCTGAGTGGCATCCTTCCATGGGCTAGGGGCATGAATGGTATGAAGGAAAAAGAGAAAGCCACATAGATGCCAGCATTCCCTATGCTCTGCTTCCTGGACTGTTAAAATGTGCACAGGCAGCATCATCAATCTGCTGCCTCAGCCAGCATCCATTTCTGCCCGTGAGCCTTCTGCACCATGATGGATTAGCCCTTTAAACTGTGAGCCAAAGCAAACCCTCCTCTACCTCACTTAAATACATCTTGTCAAGTTTTCAGTCATAGCAGCAAGAAAAATATCCAATGTTCTACACTACCAAAAAACAGAACAAGACATCAGTAATAAGAGTTTTCTACATTGCCACAGAGGTCTCTGAAGCTGTTGGTTTGTTCTAACACTCCTGAGTAAACTCATTTGCTCAAATCAATATTCAAATAGCACTGGTCTCCAGTTCTCAACAGTTTTTCTGACATTTAGATTTCTCTTCCTGTTTCCAGGCTAATCCTAATGGATGCAGACACTGTCTATGTGAGTCAGTCCCTCTGGATGCAGAAATCATTGTGAGTGAATTCCTTACTGATCTAGTGCTTCTTGTTGGCACACTGGTCTTACCATTCCTTCCTCCACTCTAAATGACTATGTAAGTGAGGACACTGCCGACTGCACAGCCAGCCAGCACAGGAACCACTCTAAGGCTAACAGTTCCCGGGCATTGGTCACATCTCACCTTGCAACACAAGACATAGATTTCTCCTTGACTTGTTGCTGGTACCCCCCCATCCCTGTTTCCTATAAGTCTCTGAGTACAGGGGTTGAAGGAAAAGTGTCCCATAAAGTAGAAGGTAGTTTCACCCCACGTGACTCAGAAATAAATCTGGGCTCTAGCATTTTATACTAAAGAAAAGATTCTCACTTTAAGTGAAACAGTGACAGAATTTGGGATCCAGTTATGTTTTTCTCTTGATTTACTTGAATATTATTCTGGGTCTAATTCTGTAACAGCCAGGGCAGTTCCACATGTGAGTCCTATGAACTTCGAAGACTTTCTTGCCGCCAACATCCTCAGTACTGGGATTAGCACATCACTCACCAGATGAGACAAGAGAACTGTCTCCCGACACGAACACATGCTCTTGGATTCCTAAACCGATCTCATTTATAAAAAGTTAAGCACCCATGGCATAACTTGTGGTTTCTCCAAAAAGACTTTCACCGGACTTTGTCAAAACAAGTACTGGATTAAAAAAAAAATCTAAAGGCATTATGACAGCGGGTCTCACTATTATGAAAACAATTGTACTACCTTACAAACTAATTTTCCTGGAAATCGTGCCTGTTCTTGAGTAGGACTCAAGTTTCTTGTTTTATTTTTTTTTCTTTTCTTTCTTTCCTCTTTCTGAAAACATCTCAAGGAAGCTTAACTCATGATGATATTTGCTTGAGATTGTTCCTATAATATTTTGCAGAGACTTCCAGGACAATCAGAACTATAAATGGAAAAGGACACAAACAGTAATTAAAATAGTATTCTTGGTGTTTCTCCTAAACCTGAACATGGCCGTCCTAGGAAACGGACATGGATTTGGCCAGCTATGGTGGACTAATTCTCTTTTTTTATGTTTTTTTTAATACTCCTAACAATTTCTGCATTGATTTTTTTAAAAAAATATTCCATTTTAGAATAGAGAATAGAGAGATGGCTCAGAGAGTCATGCTTGCCATACAAGCAAGAAGACCTAAGTTCGAATCTTGAGGAGTCATGTAACTCTGGATGCAGCTGTGCACATCTGTAATCCCAGTTCTCCTGTTGTGATATGGGAAGGGTGACAAGAGACTCCGTGGAAGGGCCAGCTAGCTTAGTTATGCAGCAAGAAACAAAGGGGGACCTTATTTCCTTTAGAGGACCACCTTTAGTTGTGTCCTCAACTTCTACATGTGTGTAGTGACACATGCATCAATTACATTTACACACATATACATCGATGTCATACACATAATAAAGTTTTTTAATATTTCATCAGTGTTTATCTTGACTAAATATCCGGGCATCCCTTAACTTTTAACCCCCATGGTAGTGTTTGCTTTTCTCAATCCCATATCATTTTAAAGTTTCATCATGACACAGACAGAATCTCCTCACTTTTTCTATTACAAAGTTTGCCATGTAACTTTCTTGGGCCAATAAGAAGAGACAGAAAAAATAATGGTGTATAGCTCCCAAGACCAAGTCTTCTTTTTGTCCTGGAACTCTCTCTGTAGACCATGTTAACCTCAAACTCAGAGAGATTCACCTGACTCTGCCTCCCAAGTGCAGGGATTAAGGGTGTGTACCACCACCACATCTGGTTCCCTCGATTAAATCTTAATTGGGCAACCATGCTTTTATTTGTTCTAAGACTCTGTCACTGTGACCATGAGAAATGGTCTTTGGTCCTAGGAGGAGAAGCTGTATGGTACAAAGGACAAAAACATAGACTGAAGGCACCCAGTGGAACCTCATCTAGACAAGACACAGACTGTGAGCTCAGCCCGTGTTATGACTGGCGTTTTGTGACTGCTTGGTACTTGGAAATGTATTACACATATCAGCAACTGCTTCCCCTCGGTTAGGCTGTTGTCAGTTAATCCTGGTAATTCTATTCCCCTTCACCCTGTCAGGAAGCAGGTTGAGGGATAGAAATGTCTATTCCCATTGGGGACTTCTAGGAGAGAGAGATTTGATGGAGACTTCAAGACAAAGCACTCCATTATCTTCAGGGCTCTGCCAAATCCTTCCTCCTTTTCTTTTCTTTTTTTTCTTCCTTCTTTGTGACTGACCTGGGAAAGCACTAAGCTCTGATGATCAATAGCAGCTGCCCAAAAGTCTCCAGGGGAGCTAGCCTGAGAACAAAGGCAGTCCACAGCAGCCTGCAAAGCTGTGACAACATGAGAAAGTGACACAGAATTTTCTGTCACTCTGTGGATAGTGGCCTCTAGACTTTTCACTAAAACAATTTGCTCCACATCTGGACCAGGTTGGGTTGGTGTCTAATACCCTAAGCATTCTCAGGAGCATTTCTGAACTCAAGATGGACCCTCTCTCCATCTTCTTCCAGGTGTCATGGGAAAGCCTTTCAGCAACATGAAGGTCAAAGTCATTATCAAAAATTCCACACTGCTTCCTTCTGGCCTCCCCATACAGAAAGCCCCACATAGTTTCCTGGACTCTTCTAGCCTCTCCCTCCCTCAGTTTACCCACACTTATATGAACAACCTTTTACCCTATGATCCATTACAGCACTTTCATATGTTAGAACATTATATATCCAATAAAAGTAGCGTGTTAGTTCAGCAAATATTTATTTAATACCTACTTATTCTACCTACTTTACTCTTAGTACTGTACTGTGGAAGAATACTAGATAAGAAGTCAAGTATGAGTTGTGTAAGAATCAACCTACAAAATATCATTATGGTGTCCAAGAGACAGTGCTCAGATAAACTTTGAATTTTAGATTTTAACGTTGATACCAGAATGAGTAGAGACTTTCGGGTCTGTTGAAATGGAATTAGTCTATTTTGCATGTAAGAACAGAGTTCAGAAACAGGATGTTATGAACTTAATACACCCTCCCCCAATGTTGAAGTCATAATCCCTAATCTCCGGTATTTGGAGATGGGACATTAGGAGGTAATTAGGCCGAGGGAATTCATGAGGATGAGGTCCCATCGTGAGATTAGTGACCTGTGAGAAGAGAGACACCAGAGTGCTCTGCCTCTGCAAGCTGAGACAATTCTCAGCAGGAACCAAAGGCACCTGTACTTGACCTAGGAATTCCCAGCCTCCAAAGGAGAGAGAAATGAGTTTTGGGCTTTGTTTGGGGTTTTAGTTTTTTTGAGTTTCTTTTTTTTTTTTTTTTTTTTGGTTCTTCTTTTAAGGTGATTGCAGAAAACACAAATTTTTGAGTGTGTATACATAGACATCCAGACATAAGAGAAAATAAGGAAGGGCTTAACAGAAGCTGTCTCGGGCCTGAGAATGCCCAACTTACATCTTTTTGCTTCTCCACGTTTATCATACTTCGCCACTTCCATCACATCTGTGAACAAGAGAAATACATAATATGAAGCATTAGACTTTGAATAAATCTAATTATCTTGAAGTGCTTCTATTTTAGGTTTGTTAGTTAAGACAATAATGCAACGTCTTCCTTCTTTCTGTGACCCCTGAGCTTTCACATGTCTATGCAAAGTCACTGTGTAAGTGGACAAGAGAGAAAAGGAAAATAGGCTTTTAAAGAACCAGAAAACTATCTTTATATCTAGAATTGCCTTTCTTCATGTCAGATCTGAAATTTGGAAAAAAGGACTCTAGATGACTGTTTCTTGAGACCATGCTTATTTCTGAGCCCCATCCAAAAAAATCTGAGTTCACTTCAAAGAAGAGCAAAAGAGAAGAGAAAGGGAGGGGAAACGGGATGCTGTGAAGCTCTTTCTGTGGCTGTTAAAGAGCCAGTGTGACCAACACCTTCCACCTCAGCATGCAGAGAGCACCCAGCTGTTCCTTCAACTCTGTGACCAGCCTGATTCAGCCTGATGTGAAAGCCCACATCAGCTGCAAGGCTTCCACAATGCTAAGAAACATGTGCATTTCAAAAAGAAAAGTGAAAAAAGAGAGAACATTTTGACAAACTTCATCTCTGAACAAGGACAATATGGTTGTTCCCCAAAAGGATATGGTGTGTTCCTTGAGAGGAGCTGGTCCATAATTCATCGAGATGTTGAGATTGAGATGAGCAAAACTCATCATGAAGCAGAAGACTAAAATGGTCCACTTAGATACAGAATTTAGTCAGTGTGCGATTATTAATGTAAACTGTATTAATGTGGATCTTACTCACCTATGAAAGAAACCCTTTCACACCTAGTGTTGCATTTGATTCTCCTAACTATATAGTACTAAAGACGAATCCTTTTATTCTCTACTCTACTGGGGTGGGGGCACTGACTCAAGCATACAGGGCTAGGATGCAAAGCCTAATTTCCATGTAATGGGGACTTTATCTAAATTAAATAGGCCATATTAATTATGTTATTCATATGTAGGAAATACTTCATTTGACTCATTTTAATATGTTTATTGAACTAAAAAATGATTACACCGGAGAAAGTTTCTACACATGGGAAGACACTCAGTATACTTCCCACAACCCAAGGATATTCCTCCAAACCCAAGGATATTCCAGAAATATAAGATGATTGACATGCACTCGATCTTAATAAGGAACAGACATCTTTAGAAAATTACAGCCTTTATATTAAATTCTTCATTACTCTTCTCCTTTACTTGAAATTTACCTCCATGCTACTGAAGAATTGTATCCTAGGAATTTTTTTTTTTTTAATGTCTCAAATATCAGAGAATTTGAGGTCAAAAACTCTTCAAGGTAGCAATTTCTCTCTCCTTTGAATCAAGTCAGTATAAATTAATTTGGACCATAGTTTTAAAGAAAAGTAAGCTGATTCCAAAGATTCTGTGTGTAAAATGAAGAAGGAATAGAGTAGAGCTAGAAACCACATGGCCAACTAAAATTTTTCCTGCTAAGAAAATTGCCACAATCCAAGTGGTTTGCAGCCAAAAAAATAAGTTGAGTCGGGCTCATTAAAGACCAAATCCTCCTTTCAGCAGATATTGTCTGTGACTATGAGGTTTGGTTCTGGATAACGACCAGGAAGTAAAGCCATGGTGAGTGGAGTTCCCCCTGATGCTCCAGACACTTGGGATTGTGGAGCCAGACCCACTATCTGTGAATTTTCACATCTCTACCCCATAATATTTGCAGAGGACACTTCCTTCCTTCCAGGTTTCTGGTAGCATGGTAATCTGCACCTAGCTCATCATGAACAAACTCATCATGAACGTTGCCTGCCAGATGGAAATGGGGAAACCCTCAAGAGTGGTGGTTCTCAGCCTATGAGTAGAGGTCCCTTTGGGGATTGGATGACCCTTTCATAGAGGTTACATAGCAGATATCCTGTGTATCAGATATTTACATTATGATTCAAAACAGTAGCAAAATTACAGTGATGAAATGGTAATTAAAATAATTTTATGTTTGGGGGGTTACCACAACATTAGGAAGGTTGAGAACCACTGATCTAGTGACTAGGGTCTGTATTTCTTTCTTGTTACTCTGCTTTCTTCCCACTGAAAACTCATAAAATATGAACAAAATGCAACAGATGTTTGACCCGTAGGGCCTTCAAGAAGCTTCCAGGCTGGGTTAGTCAGTGTGACCCAGGAGGCTCTAACCTCAGAATTTTAATAACTCTACTGCTGTGACAAATATCTGAGGGATATCACAGGAGGTAAAAGCTTGGGGTTGGTTTACGGCTTTGGAAGTTTTATCCTATTGCTGTGATGAAATACTGACCAAAATCAACTTAGAGGAGAAATAGGTTTATTTCAGCTTACAAGTCATAATTCACCATTAAGGGAAATCAAGGCAGGAACTCAATCAGGAGGAACTTGAAGCAGAAACCATAGAGGAATGATGTTGACTGGCTTGCATGCAGACCCATGTTTATTTATCTTTATATACAGCTCAGGACCATTTGCCCAGGGAATGGTGCCACTCAGAGTGGGCTAGACCTTCCTACATCAATTGACAATCAAGACAGTCACCCACAGACATGCATGTAAACCAATCTGATCCTTTGCAATTCCTCAACTGAGACTGCCTTCTCTAGTGATTCTAGCCTGTGTCAAGCTTGACAATTAAAGCTACCTAGGAAAAGAATTAGCTAATAACATTAGCAGCATGGTTGTTGATAATACAGATACTGGAGTGAGACCTTATCAGTTGGAATCTCTGCCTTGGAATCTGCATTTTAGCAGCTCTCTGATATTTGGGTAGAAGTGACCTCACAGATACCAGAGAAGCAAGGAAAGCCTGAACAGGGACAGGGGCAGGAGCAAGGTAACTCTAAGAGAGGGAAAGAGATGCAAACAGATGCAGTCATGTCAATAAGTGAGTTTCAAGCATGAGAAACTCTACTAGACAAAGAAGAGTTCAAACAGTCCATATGAGTTTCTCACCCATCCCATAGTGCTCTGCTCTAATAACTATAACAATTTAAGTAGCACTGGCACACTGGGATGGCCATGTTTGTCATAGGTACATTTGCCCTGCCTAGGGGATGCCCTTCTTCTGGCTTTATGAGCAATAACGCCAATACAGTGTCTCTGTGAACACTGACTGAAAACACTCTCTATACCAGCGGTGTTCTGGCTAACATTTAACAATAGGCTCTCCTGGGAAAATAAACCTCGGCTTTATAATAAGTACTTGCCAATTTCTGCAGTGTAAATACTCCCACTGTGGCTACATTGAAACCACTGAACATGAGCTCACCAAATATGAATTTTTGAAAATATAGGCACACAATGGCTTTCACAAGCTAGGAGATCCAGTTCCAGCATACAACTGTCCATACACACACACACTCTGCACCATACATTTTCCACATAAGTACACATGCCTATACATAGTGTCCATTCTGCCTATAATTGAATGTTACTGTTCTTCACTAATTATGCATTAGTTCAGAGGTATGAATTTTTATACAAAAGTTGCTGTTTTCCCTTGAGTCAAGTTTTGCAACATGAAATGTTAATCAGTTAACTATCTTGTCTTTCATCTGACAAAAATTGCTAGATGCATATGGAAGGAATATGCAGATTAATCACACACACCCAAAAGGTGTTAATGGCCTAATTTTCAGAACATAAATATATCATGTGACATGGCAAAGAAGAATTAAGGTCACACATGAATGCAAGGGTGCTAATACCTAACTTTAAAATAAGGAGGTTATCCTGACTGTGGGTGGGACCAATGTTGTCACAAAAGGTCCTGAAATGTAGAGGGGAAGACAACAGAGTCAGTGGCCAAGTGCTATGACTTAGGGTTCATTGCCAACTTTCAAGATAAAGTAAGGCTATGTATGACCAAAATACGAAGACAGGAAGTAGACTCTGGGAAGAGTGGAAAAAGACTGCCTACAATACCACAAAGAAACACAATACCATGGACATATAATTCCAGAACTGTAGGCAACAAGCTTGTGGACTTTTACGGCTGTGCTCAATTTTTTTTTTTTTTTTTTTTTTTTTTTGACAGCAACAATTACATTCCAATACAGTTTGTTTTCAGGAAGGTAGCAGAACAAGAAAAATGAATAACCACAGAACTATAAATCACCCTAGAAGTGTTAATCACATTTGCTACAAGGCAGACAGGAAAAGCCTATCCATGATTCTCCTCTTCCCCTTCCCCCCCACCATCACACGGTGGGTGGGAGCAGAGACAGAGAAACAGACAGAAAGAGATGTGGGGGAAGAGGTACCCTTATATGTACATAAACAGGCATGCATGTACACTTGCGCACTCACAGGATGGGAGGTAGGTGTGCTAATCCTGAAGAAGCATGTCTACCTCCCCAAGGAATGTATTAGATTTAAGCCTGCCATCTTACCCCGTCCTCTCTTACCATCTCAGCTGTGCATTACTTCATCTGACTCCTTAAGACAAGACGCTTACTGCGAAGCGAACATGAATATCAACAGTCAGAAGTGGCACTTGAATGGCCACACCTAAGCAAAACAGGATATTCAGAAATCTCCAGGAGAATTAGACAACCTGTCTTACAAGTGCTTATTAACAAAGGGAGTGCAGAGCCTTGAGATATAAAATAAGCTGTCTCACAGAGTCTGTAATTTTCTGCCTTTGAAACTTCTCCACGATATTAGGAGAGCCATTAGTGGAACTTGTACATGTTACAGAGGCAGAAAAATGAAGCAGGAAGCCTAGATCATACTTTTTGCTTATTATTATCAGAACCAAGTTTTCAATCTGACCCCTTTGCTCAAGACTTGGTTTTCCCTCTACAGCTCGTGACCTGGATTCTGTCACAGACAAGACATAATTGTATATTGAAGAGTTAAAAAAAAAAAAAGATAAAAAGGATACTGGCAGTTTTGAAGAACATGGAACCATTCAAATTTTATAGGATTGTGAAAGATAGGGTGAGACTCCCAGCCTTCTCCTTCTCAGTTTGGCCTCCCGATCCTGGCTATGGTTTGAACATCCTTGCTAAATCTTCCTGTGTCAGACACTTGATTTCCATTTGCAGCAGCATGAAGTGGGATCTCTGGGCAGTTTAGAGATCATTCAGTCCATGTGTGCTTCTGTGCGTCTGTGGATCAAGGGCCGTGACTGGAGCAGCTTTAGAATCAAAGGAACTCTCCGGTCTGCTTGCTCCTTCGGGTCATGTGACTTTCTACCACCCTGCAATGGTGAGGAACTTGAACATCCTCAGTCCTCATGCCATGCACTATATAAATACCTAAACTTCAGAAATGTCCCAACAAGTTGTTATAGCAACAGGCAGCATATGAACATTTCCTCCTTCTCAGTCTTCTCCAAGAAAAAAATACAAAGGTAGCTCTCAAATAAGACCATAGAGCAGGCTACATTTGTTCTGGAGAGGCAACATTGGGTCATAAAATATCACACAAAGATGTTTTCTAATATGCTTCTATTTCCACATAAAGGGACAGATAACTGACCCAGAAGCCACTTGTTCAGGATCACCCTGTTTTGCCTGAACATAATATCAATATAGCTTATTAGTCATAAAACCCAAGGTGTGGGTTTGTACTAGGAAGAAAGACACAGGAGAGAAGCCCAGCCAGCCCTGTGTTGTAGTCATTATTCCTCAGAAGTCTTCCTGGGAGTCTGGATATGGGGTAAGACATCTTAGCTGGCATTTAATCAACTCATAAATAAATAAAGTTGGGGGAAACAACATTTTCATTAGCAAGTGGATAATCATTGGAGATTGCTTCCGGACTAGAGATGAGAGCATGTGTCCACTTTCAGCTTCAGAATCTCATTGGGTGCAACCCTGTGCAAGTTCCTCAGTCTCCATGAATTCATGTGTGTTGATCCTCTTGACTTAGAGGGTCTTTTTTATTGGTGTCTTCCACCCCTCCTCTGGCTCTTACATTCATTTTGCCTCCTCTTCAACAGAATCCCTGAGCCTTGAGAGGAGAGATTTGATGGTGACATCCCTTTTAGGGTTGAGTATTCTAAGGTCTTTCATTCACTCCCTGCATAATGTCTGACTGTGGGTCTCTGAATTTGTTCCCATCTGCTGCAGGAGGAAGCTTCTCTGATGATGGCTGAGCAAGGCACAGATCTATGAGTATAGCAGAATATCATTAGGAATCATTTCATTACTACATTTCTGTTTTCATTTTTGTTTTAAGACCAGTAGTATTTGGTTCCTGGGCTATCTAGTCTGGTTCTTGGTTACCCAGTGGGTGTGGGTTCTGTCTCATAGAGTGGGTCTTAAGTCAAATTGGATAGTGGTTGGTTACTCCACAAGCTTTGTATCATCATTGCAGCATGATTAATTATAGATCAAGGAGTCTATGGCTAGGCTGGTGTTTATGTTTTTCTTTTAGTAGCATGTAGAGTACCTTCCTGTATCCTACATAGAGTACATAGAAGTGAAGACTCTATGTAGAAACTTGCTCAACATCTCAATGTTTAATGAGTTGTGTAGGTGTTATATTCAGCAATGGGACCTCGCTTTTGTGGAGAGTAACTTACAGTCTGGCAACAGTCTTGGGTAGTTTGGAGGCTCCCATGGCACCCCTTTAGCCAATTAGATGTAACCCAGTCCCCATACTGGAAGTTTCATTTGGTAGCAAGAGATGGCCAACTATAGCTCCTTATTCTCTTTATTTGGCGAGTTCATTTAGACTACCTTCATATTAGGTTTCCATACTACTCCTCAAGTGGCCCCTAATTTTTGCTGTCTCTTCCTATATTCCATCCCTCATCTCTCCTCCTCTCTACTTGGTCCTTCCAATCTGGTTCCTCACATCTACAACTAGTCTATTTTCCTTTTCCATGGAGATCTATCTGCTCCCCAAGTCCCTTACTCTATACCCAACTCTGTGGCTTCATAGATTGTAACTTGGATATCATTGACTTAACAGCTAATATCCACATATAAGTGAATGTATAGCTTATTTCTTTCTGGGTCTAAGTTACCTCACTCAGGATGATTTTTTTCTAGTTCTATTTATCTTCTAATTTTAGCTTTTTTAGCATCTGATCAATATTCCATTGTGTAAATGCTTCACATTTTCTTTATTCATTCATTTGTAGAGGGACATCTGTGTTTTTTCAATTTCTGAATTTTAGGAATAGAATATGGTTGTACAAGTGTCTCTGTGGTAGGGCAAAGCATCATTTGGGTATATACCCAAGTGTGACACAGTTGAATCTTTAGATAGATCAATTCCTATCCTCATGAAGAACTGCCATACTGATTTCCATAGTGGCTGTACAAAGTTTGCACTCCCACCAGCATTGGATAAGTGTTCCCCTTACTCCACATCCTTGCCAATATGATCTGTCACTTATTTTTATTGATATTAGCCATTCTAATTGGTATAAGATGAAATCTCAGAGTAGTTTTAATTTGTATTTTCCTAACTAAGGATGTTGACTATTTCTTTAAGTGTTTAGTCTCCTTGCGGAAACAAACTACTGTTAAGGGTAGGTTGCAAACCCAATAGTAGCCAGCCATAGAAAAGAAACTCAACAGCACTCTGGAGGTTCCTTGTCTCCTAGTGTCATAGGCTTTTCCTTTTCTTTTTTATCTTATTTTTATTTTTTTCTCTCTTTTCATCCTACAGGTCCTTTGTGTATATGTCATTGCTTCCAGCTTAGTGTTTTTGTGGAATTTCCTGAGCATATCTCTGTTCCTGAGCCTTCTCTTGGGCTCTTTTCTTTCTATTTGTTTGTTTTGTACTATTTCAATATGCTAGTTTTTGTTTTATCATATTATGTTATATTATATTATTATCCCTTTAAGAGCCTGTTTATTTTTTAATGAGAGACATTAAAAGATGGGTGGTGAGGTGGGCAGAAATTAGAAGGATCCTGTAGAGTGAAAGGAAAGTATAGTCAGGATATACTATATGAGAAAAAATCTATTTTCAATTAAAGTAGGGGGGGAGGAAGTAGTGGTAGCATTGGGGACTAGGAGATGGTTCAACTGGCAAAGTACTTGCCATGTGTGCACAAAAACCTGGATTCAAGTTCAGAACCCATATAAAAAGCTGGGTATGGTTGAGTGTGCTTCTAATCCCAGCACTAAGGAGATGGAGACAAGTGGATCCCAGGACTTGATGGCCAGCCAGTCCAGCCTGCTTGAGGAGCTCCAGGCCAATGATAGACCCGCTTCAAAAAAAGAAAGTGGGGACCAAAGAGATGGATAGATAGTTAGAAGAACTTTCTGCTCTTCCAGAGGACCTCAGGTTCTGTTTCTAATACCTACTGCAGGCAAATCATAACCATCTATAACTCCAACTCCAGGAGAGCCAATGCCTCTGAGAACACCCGACACATAAATCAATTTTAATACTAAATATTTAAAACACAAAAGCAAAACAACAACAAAACAAACAAAGTGGATAGTGCCTGAAGACAACACCCAAGGCTGACATCTGACACACACACACAGGCACACATACATGCACACACATCTATACACATATGTATACATGCTAAAAAAAAATAAGAAAACTGACTTTGGTTGTTGTTATTTTTTTCTTGTTTTTATTTTTTTCTTCACTTCTTGGGAGAAAGTATGTTGAACAAACTGTCTTGTGAAAACCACAAAGAAAGAAAAAGTGACCTGTGCCTACATACATCATGGACTAATACTTCTGCAAATATAATGTTAAGTAAATTGACCAAGCTCAAGAGAGTGCATTTGATATATTTGGTATTTCCAGGCATATGAAAAACAGGAAAAATAAAAATCACATATGGTGACAGATGTCAAAGCAGTCACATCCTAAGAAGAGAATCAAGGAATGGAGTAATATTTCATGGACTGAGAGGAGGCCCAGGGAACTCTGGGAAACAGAAGTGTTTTTTCTGAATCTGAATGGCAGATGCACAGGGGAGATATATAGAAGCCATGCACTACCTACCCTGTGTTTAAGATTTGTAAACTTATTATATATATGGTATTCCATACTGAAAACCATTGTTTCCCAAGTTTAATGCATTCCAAAGAACCTTGTAAAAGACAATGTATGGTTATTGTTATAACTATGAAATTCTTAAAAGGTAGACATGTAGAGACTATAATATATTTGCTTTGAAAAAACTGAAGCCCTTGTATTCGACTCTTCTAATGGTTTTTATGTGTCTAGTAATAGGGACCACTCACAGGCCCTGGAACATTCTAGGCAAGAATACTATACCAAGCTGTACCCCATGCCCTCCACATTTATGGTTCCAAATTTAAATTTTCTTTCTTAAACTTAAATTAATAAGTTCGATGGCCCTTTCTCATTTACTTTCCCAGAAAGGTCAAAGAAAAATGAGAGTTAAGGCTACTGATTTCTTTGAGTTAATCTTGTATCCTGCTACATTGCTTGAAGGTGTTTATCAGCTGTAGAGTTCCCTGGCAGAATTTTGTGGGTCACTTATGTATACAATTATATCATCTGCAAATAGAAATAGTTTCACTTCTTCTTCTCCAATTTGTATCCCCTTAATCTCCTTTCGTTCTCTTATTACTTTAGCTAAAACTTTGAGAACTATATTGACTAGATAAGGGGAGAGAGGACTGGATTTTGATTCTCCCACATTTTTATTGCCAGATATTCAAAATCTTACTAGGTATGGTAGCCCATGCCTTTAATCCCAGCATTCTGGAAGCAGGGGTAGGAGGATCTCTTTTGAGTTCAAGGCCAACATGCTCCACATAGCAAATTCCAGGCTAGCAAGAGACACCTAATGAGATGTTGTCTCAATGCTAGCAAGCATAAATTCAAAATCTTTGCTGACATTTGGAATTTTCCAGCGTCCTCTGTGGTGTAAAGATACCCTACCAGCTCCTCCATATAAAGGAGAAATGAAAGAGACACAAAAGAAGTCTGGCAAGTTGATTGTGACATGCAAAACCTTTTTAATTGTCTTGCCCAAGAGTTTAAAGGAGCAGCTGTAAATTATGCCTTTACTGGTAATGGAGCATATGGAAGTACGATACTTTCATTTTCAAAGACGAAAGGGCTATTTTAAAAAGCATGTGTTTCTCATAGCCTACTTTCTACCAACAATTCTAGGGTTTCTATTAAACAGAAAAACAAATTTCAAGTCTTGCAACCACAAAGACAAACGGAAGCAAACGCTCCCTAAGCGAGACAGACATGAAGCTATGGGCAAGTGAGTGAGGAGTGCCTTTGCAGAGCAAAAGCATTGTTCAAGCCCCAAGTTACATTTAATGACAGCTGACTCCCGTCTGGGGATGTCTGATTGTTGTTGGAAAAAAAAAAAAAAAAAAAGGAGAAAGAGGAAGGAGAGACTGCCTCTCCTCTGGGAACAGCTGAGCTAACCTGACCCAGCTGAGACACAGTAGCTTAAACTTTAATGACTCCGTGGACTAGGCCCAGCTCTGCCTTGCGTGCACAATCCCAGCTGTTTAATCTGCGTACAGGGAAAAACATCAGCACCCAACAGAAGATCCAGATCTTGATAGCACAGACCCCAGTTCAAATAAGGATTCTTGTCTCTGAGCAGCTGGGACTTGGCCTGTCAATGACCATTAAGTGTGGTATTGGTTGAAGCTCAGCATCAACCCATATTCCTTGAAAAATGTCCTCATTGCCAGGCTAAATTGGTGAGCTAAAATCACAAGCCTTGTGAAATCTTCAAGTCTGCATTTTAAACAGGAAGTTTCATATATTATAAACAAAGAATATTATTGGACTCTTGATGGTGGCCTCACTCATATGGGAAACATCAGCAATGACAAGATCTGATTTTCTACATAAAAATTCCAGATGTTTGAATTGTCACCTGGCAAATTAATCCTGAGTTAATGGAGGGGTCCTTGAGAAGACTGAGTTCCTTGGCTGGATAACGCTCCTTGTTGTTTAAGGAGAACAACCAGACATCAAGAAGTATCAAGTCTAGGGGATGGAGAGATGGCTTGGTGCATAAGAACATGTGCTTTACAAACAGGAAGACCTGAGTTCAAATCCTTAGCACCCACTAATAAAAAGCTGGGTGTAGCCTAGCGTGCTCCTATGACCCCAGTGTCATGGTAAATGGAGACAGGAGATTCCACAGCTTGCTGGTCCCCAATCTAGCTACAGGTTCAGAAACAGACTCTGCTGCAAAGGAACAAGATGGAGAGTGGTCGAGCAGGGTACCAATATTCTTCTCACTTGGCCTCTACATGCACACTTGTGCATGCACACACATATATACACCACACATGCATGCATGCACAAGCATATTAAAGCAAGTTACAAATTCACCTCACTGCCCATCATCTTCAGCAACACTAGCTCCTCCCATGACCAGCTTGTCCCATAAATTAAGTCCAAGTGGGAAAAAAATGGATTTCATATTTAAATGTCTCTTGACTTTTCTTTAAAAAAATTAAATGCTCTTTTATGAAAAGAGTTCAACTGATCACACATTTTTAAAAATGTCTTTTTCTCCTAAATTCAGGCAAAGCATAAATGCTGAGATGGTCTGATAATGCAGTACCTTCTTCTCAGAGCTGCTAAAACAGTGCCACTTGTTAGGAACAATGAGTCACTTTATGGTTACTACAGAAAACCAGATACTTTTTATTAGAAATAAATCAGTAGTTATCCTTATCAAAACAAAAAAATTACCTAAATTTAACAAATTCCCATTACTATGCAGACAGAAACCTCAATTTAATTTGGCATCCAATTCTGCACAAAATGTTACAGTAGTACATACAATTAGCATGCCAAGCTCAACCAGCCACCACCCAGAAGGAATTTCCAGTATGGACAATGTGTAGAAGGGCTAGTTGGGAAACTTGGCAAAGTCTTCAGGGAAGAAGTACCATGTCAAGCAACCAGAAATACCTGCTGGGATGTCATCAGATAGTGATGGACAGACCATTCCAGATGAACGACATGGACAAAGTTTCTACAACAATTCAAAAACAGCTTCCCTCCCCTGCTCTGAAGATACAGAGTTCTTAGTTTCTACAACCCAAGAGCCCAATTTTCCTAAATGAAATTCCTAATAAGGATGATGGGGTAGGCCAGCTGATGGCACCCAGGGGCACCCAAGCACTCCAAAGCAGGCATGCCTCCCAGGAGGATCCCTCCTGCAGGCTGGTTGATAGGCAGCCATTCTGGGGCAGCAGTTCTCTTCACTTTGGACACTGGAGAGTCTGACAATGTTGCCCTGGTCTTTTCAGGGCATCCTTCCAACCTGCCTGCTGCCAGCTTCAACAGAGGCTGCAGGAGTGAGTCCCAGGATCTACTGAAGAGATGCCTGCACTCAGGCTTGCCAGGAGGGGCAGAATGTAAAGGTAGAGTGACCACTCACTGACCTGAGGATTCTGCAGAATTGAGGAAAGATGGCTAAGGCCATCATTTGACCTCCATGCCAGGCCTGGACACCCAAAACCCCTTGATCTCACAATGAGGTGGAACTCAAATGTCCCGGTTGCTGTGACCGACTCTGCCTTAATTCTCTTTCCAATTCCTCAAATTACAGTATGCAATAACCTCATCAGAAGAACTGATTGTTTGGAAACCTCCAAGGCCAAATTCAGCAAGAGCTTTGACCTTAAATGACAAATAAATAATTAGTGATTATTTGTGCCTAATATAAAGAGTAAGTCCTTCTCCAGGCCCTTGATAAAGAGCTGTAACCATAACAAGAGAATTCTTAAGCACATCTCAGGGTTGTGCCTAACAAGACAAGGGGAACAAGGAACACTAGAACCCCTGCAGGATCACAACACAGACGACAATGACATCAATAGCATGTCAGGCACACAGTAAGCCAAGTCACTATGGGTGGGGGGACTGTCTAGTGTAAGCAGCCTGACTTCAAAGAATACCATTAGTGACTAAGGAGCAAGTGTGAGCCACAGCAGGAAAGAGATTGATTGGCCGAGGTGGAGGAAGAGTTGGGGAAGCCAGTTGGTTCCTCTAGGTCATTTTCGTTCCTGCTAGCTGGAGTCACTTGGGAATTTAGGACACATTGATGTTTGGGGTTGTAGCGCTTCTAAATCTGATTTAGACAAACACTGAGCCGGAGCCTTAAAGTGGAGGGAAGGAGGAAAATAGTGTTGACTCATTTGAAATGACGCTGGAAAAATACATTTTAAATGACAAGGGTTCAGAAGGCATTTTTTTCAAAGCCCAGCAGTTTCCAAGGTTTACAATTTTGTGGGTCCCTAATGGTGAAGACCCTACAAAGCAAAGCCAGTTTTGCCCTCGTTCCCTTTTACAACATCTTTGGAATTTGGTTGAGGTTAAGAATATTTCCATAACGTAAGCCTACACCTTAGCCCTCTTCCAATATCTGAGCATCGCTGTTAATGCGACCGCTTCTCTCTTATTTTGCTGCGGCCTTTCTCAGCTCCCCACAATTGGGATAGTGTTTCACATCCACAGGAATGGAAATAATAACCAATAGCTCACTTTCCTTTTCTGCGGTTTGTGTTTTTGCTCCTACTGCTTTAAAGCTTCCTCAGCCCCTCCAACCACTCACCCCTTCAAGTACCGTTCCACCCAGCATCGTTACTCAAGAAAAGTTTTATGAAAACTGGAATAAAGAGCGTATAACAAGGGCTATGCTTCAGAGCACTGAACTTGGACTCATAAGGCTAAGATTCGACACTACCCACACCCACCCCCGCCCCAGCCACACACAAAGGCCTACAATAGCTCCCTGATGCCTATATAAGGTAGGGACTCCTTACCCTCAGAATCCCAAGTTTTCCACAATCTGAAACTGACCCACATCAGTCACCCACCACAGCTCCCACATAAATCCTCTTCTCCAGCCAACTGGGAGGTTGCCCCCAAGTTGAGGCATCCTTGTTTCTACTTTGCTGAGTGTCCTGCTTGACTACAATGCTGCCCGTGTTCTTCCCTCGGAGATACAATCAATCTGAAGTCAGTTCCTGAGTGTTACCATGAGTTACCACCACATTCAGCATCAGAAACAATGTCATGACCCTAGTTAAAAGCAGTATATGTTAGGTGATATTTGCTTTCAGAAGACATGATCGTACAAGTTCAGAAACAGCTAATAGCAGTCAGTCTCGGGTGTTCATTAATTATAAAAAGAGTACAATGGTCAGATCCATGTGCAAAAAAAAAAAAAAAAAAAAAAGGCTATTTGAGAAAAAAAGCAATCAATAACTAAAAGGCATGGTTTATATGAAATCTAAAGAAAAGAATTCTCAAAGAGTCTATATTACCTGTATGTCCAAGCCATACGGTTCATCTGAGAGGGAATCCAGACATTCTAACTGGTAGACTCGTCCCTTAGTGGACATGAACACTGCACTGTCATAGCCCTGTCGCCTTGCTGAGGAGGCTACCCATTCTTTCCTTTGTTCCAGTTTTCATATGCATCAAAGATCCTCAGTCACTATTGGTTTCTTCAGTAGACTGGACCATGGAGTGAGAAAGGATATCAGGAGGATCATGGACATCCCAAGCATACATCATCAAAGTGCATATGTTGCTAGGGTAACAATTTTCACTTCTCTGCTGTAAAATGGTTTTTGCCTGATCTTATTGCCAAGACCATGGCCAACCTGAGGTATGTGAACCAAACTGAGTTTATAAAGCCAATAAGCTAAGAGTCAGAGTGGTTCTTGGAAATAGTGCCACCCAAATAAGCCTCATATGGGAGGCCATCCCAAAGCCCTAGGGGGCTCCTCTACTCTCTTCATAACTGAGACCCAGTCTTTTAACAGCCAAGATGTGGTTAGAAATGAGAATCCACACCAGTTATCTTGATAGAACTGGAAAAAATTAAAAAAGGAAGAAAGAAAAGAAGGAGGGAGAGAGGGAAGGGAGGAAGAAGGAGGGAAGGAAGGAAAGAGAAAGCATTGTACCCTGGCTATTTGAAGAACTTCGATGCAAAAGAAAAACACTAAGGTCCCATGACTGTGACAACTCCAAGAAATAGCTTCCCCAACTCCAAGACTTGAGAGCAAAGGAAAGGGGTTGGATATTATTAGAGCTGGAATTTAGTCAACAAAGGGTACATGCAGTTGATGCTGGTATTTCTGGAGAAATTTGATGGTGTAGCTCTGTAAGGCATCCAGCATAGACCTCACATATCCAGTCCTTCTCTTCCTGCCCTTCAGGCTCTTTTAGTATCAGCTATGGAAAAGACCCAGAGACTGATAAAAGTGGTTTGAAGCATTCCTACCCCTGTTAGCAGAGAAAGAAGTGTGATTCAGAGCTAAGATAACTAGCACAATGCCGCAGTGTTTAGGGATTTATTCATTGCCATTGTCCTTCATTCAACATTAACTATGAGAAGGTAGGGATTTCATTCTTCTCTGTTACATCACCAATGTCAAAACACTCTCCACACATGATTTTCTTTTTTCTTTTTTTTTTTTCTAAAGAAAGTCCTGAAAATAAATATGGCAATTCTACCTGGCAAGAATACAGTTAATCTCTTTTGTACTTTTAATTACTGCCTACCACTCTGTTACACTTTAAGTGTAAAATGTCCCTGACAGAATTAGACATTTGAATTCTTGGTTCTCAACTCATAGCACTATTTTGAGAGGTATGGAAACTTTAAAAGGTGGGGCCTAACTGGAGAAGGTAAGTCACTAGAGGCTGGCCTTAAGGTTATAGCTTCCCTCACTCTCTCTTTGTATGCTACCTGTCTGCTTACCAAATTTCCCCACCACTTTGATAGTGTCTCGTGATGGCTCCAGAAATATGAAGCCCAGTGACCATGGACTGAGCCTTTTACAGCCATGAGCCCAGATATGTGTTTCCCATTTTACATTGCTTGTGTCTGGTACTTTGTCACAGGGAGTCAGTAGTAACTAATATATACCCCCATGATTCCTCCTCAAAGAAGTCCAAGAAGTATGTCCCTTCAGAGTTCCCATTATGGAAATGGGCTCTGGAGTATGCCTGAGTTTAAATTCGACTCACACAACCCACTCAGTGTGTTCCTTAGACAAGTTTCTTGACCTGTGAATGTACCATGTTCTCCTCTCCTGGCCTTGCACATTGTCCAGTGGGTGCCCTGTAATGGTAATGAATGTATCATTATCTTTCTCAGATCATTAGTTCATTGAATCCTAATTCTGTATGCTGGGTTGAGAGTTCAGTTTTTGTCTTACTCAAAGACAGAGTATACTTTCCATGTCTCTGCTCCTCCTCTGAGTTTCTGCCATGGTTCTGTGTCACCTCCATTAAGGTGTTCCAAAGCTTGGTGGCTGTGAACCTCCCTGGCTGCCTCTCACCGAAGAATGATTCTTCAACTGTGAAGAGCCAGAAGAGAGGTATGGCAAGAAGAGGAAAATGTTTGGTGTTTCACCTTCAAAAACAATTTCCTGGTAGGGATATGAGTGTGAGAGAGAATTACACACAGTGATTATTTAAGGGGGGAAGAGAGAGAGAGAAAGGGAGAGGAAGAATGAGAAAGAAGAAAGAAGGAAGAAAAGAAAGAAAATAGAATTTCCCTCTGCATTTAAAATAAAATATAGTTTATATGCAACTTCTTAAATCAAGTTATTGGTGATATATGTTTCATTAAAAAAAATAGTCTGAGATATCAGAGGACAGAACCACCTATGGTCAGGGAGTGGTGACTCACTTGGGAGACAGAAATCTGCTAGGGTCTCTGAGTTCAAGGCCTAACAGAGGTGGTAGTACACACCTTTGATCTTAGCACTAGGAGGATTGAACCAGGACGTGAGATTGCTGAGCTTCCCCTGGTACTTCCTTCGGCTGAAGACAGAAAAGGGTTAGGGTCGAAGGAGGATCCCTGGAGACAGGCCTGAGGAGTTGGCTTGGTGAGAAGTGGCTATGGTCTGTTTTTCTTTCTCGCTGAATTTCAGCTTTTCTCCAATATCTGGCTCCAGGTTTTTATTATAATGCCAAATAGAATTTGTGCAATGAAGTTATTCATATTTTCTAACTTCTACAAAATAAATATTTATCAGTTGTATGGTTAAAAAAAACTTTTTAAAACGCTGTATTAGTGGTTGTTTCCAATTCTTCTAATTACAGAATAATGAGACTTTTCTATCCTAGCTGTTTTCAGGGTGACCTGGTAAGATGAACATGCCTCCATGAGCTTGTAGCCTCCACATCCTTATCAAAGCACTCCCTGTATGCTCTTGGCAACTCCTTTAGACTCCTAAAAGTTCAGATTTCCCATATAAGAAAAAAACAGATGCTTAAGATTATTGTATTATGCCAGGTATTAAGTTTAAGGCCAGCCTAGTCTACATAGTGAGTTCCAGGACAGCCAGGACTACATCATAAACATACCCTGTCTCAGAAAACAAATAAACAGGAATATTGGGCTCTTAAGTTAGTCAGTGCTGACTGGCTAAAAGGGTATAATATGATGCTTTATTTAAGATGGACAAAATTTGAGTTACAGCATCTAAATATAAACTATTACCTTTAGTTTCCTCCTATGAAAAGAAAATAATAAATTCTTTGTATATAACATAAAAATTAAAATTTCAGTAGTCCTCAGTTCTAAATGTTAGGCCTCACTTCAGATGACATGTGGAAACAAGATATTTCTAGTTTCTAATCACAGTTGATAACACATACAGAAAATATAGTTATCAGTGAAGAGCTTCATTGACAGCTTACTACAGGAACTGGAAAGAGAACTCAGCAGCTGGGAGCACTGGTTACTCTCCCATGGGGCCCAGGCTTGATTCCCAACACTTAGGTTGTAAGTTACAACCATCTATAACCCCAGTCCCAGGAGCCCCAAAGCCTCTGTAAGTATGAAGCATATATGTGGTGCACATACATACATGCATACAAGCAAAGCACCCATACACATTAAATTAAAATGAATATTTTTTTAAAAGCTCACTACATTATTCTTTTCTCCATTTGACAGTAAGATACAGTTTGCTAACAGATATTAATCTTTTCAGGGCAGCATTCTTCAAGTTCCAACAGGCATGGTATTCTGTAACCACCATGCCAATAGAATAAGTAAAATTCATGCAATGACACCCCCATCACCCTAATCAAATCTTTTCTATTCCTCTATAGTTTGACTTCCTCCCCAGTCCCAGCTCCTGGCACCCACTGATCAATCATTTGTCCTTATCTTGTCTTTGCAAGATCATCCTGCCATTCGTTTCACAAAATAATATCTTACAGCATGTGTAACCTTTAACTGCTTTCACTGGGGATTTTGTGACAACGTTGTTCTGTCTGCCAGTAATCTCTTCCTTTTATTGCTGAGTGTAGGATTACGCTATGTAAATGTATCACATTTTGTTTACCCATTACCCAGGTGAAAGACATTTGGTTTGTTTCCAGTTTGGAGTGATTATGAAGAAAGCCACTATAAACATTCGCACACAGGTTTTGTGGGAACATGGGTGTTCATTTCACTTGCATAAAAACCCAGGAGATGAGCTCTCAAGGCACAAATAGACATTTAACATGGCAAGAAGTTGCTACACTGTCTTCGGAAAGACTGTGACCTCTGCACTCACAGTAGGAGATGAAAGTCCCGAGTGCTTCCTGTCCCTGATAATGTTTGCTAAGGTCTACTTATATTCATTTGAAAGGTTCCAAAATGAGCATTTGATGGCATTTGTGGTTTTGATCTGAAATCCCTGAATGGTTAGTGATGTTAAACATCTTTTTCATGGACTTCTCTGCCATCCATATATCTCTTGGATGAAATGACAGTTCATTTATTTTGCCTGTCCTTTTGTTCAGTTATTTGGTATTTGTGTCATTGAGT
The DNA here is from genome assembly GCA_004025045.1 of Sigmodon hispidus. Lineage (NCBI taxonomy): Eukaryota > Metazoa > Chordata > Mammalia > Rodentia > Cricetidae > Sigmodon > Sigmodon hispidus. The sequence continues at coordinate 222,454 of PVIH01001054.1, forward strand.
TTGGAGAGTTTTTTATTCTATATGCAAATCCTTTTTCTCTTCCTCCTCCTCCCCCCCCCAAACTCTACAGATACTATGTCTTAGCCTGTGATTTTTCTCCTCATTCTCTTAACCAAACTATTCTTTTACACTTGAAAAAATGTATTGTGGTCATGGTGACTATGGTTATAACTATAACTATACACTATATAGTTGAAAATTGCTACCTGAAGAGATTTTGATCACATCACATAACACACACACACACACACACACACACACACACACACACACACACACACGATAATGATGGGAGATAATATATGTTAATTGATTTTAGCCAGGCTACTATCTACTTTATACACATACATGAAGACATAAGTTGTATCCCATAAATATGTACTATTTTACCTGATAATTTAAAATATATATTTTTTAAAAAACAGTAGCCTGGGATCCAGACCTTAGCAGCTCACCACAGACCTATACTACTGCAGAGCTTAGCAAGAGCATTTCCAATGCACACGAGGTCCATTTTCCAGCTGTGTTTCTCAGCTATTCTCCCTCTGGAGCCTGAGAAACCATGTGACATTGAAAGACAACATGTAGCTTCAGGGAGAGTTGCTCCAGTAGATGGGCTTGTGTGAAGAAGGTATGAATGAGGAACTGCTCAAACCAGGTCTTGAAGAATGACCGTCTGTGGTTGCAAAGAAAAGAATTGTAAGAGGACTCTGGTCAACTGATAATGATAGCTTTGGATTTGCTGTGCTGTGTTGCCCACCTCCATCCTCCACCTTATTCTTACAGTTTTACAACTAAGTGGAAGACATCCTCAAAACCATCAACATCACCACAGTTTTAAAGAACAAGTCTGCTTTAATTCTGTTACTGTAACAAACCCCATGACCACAAACAATTTAGGGGAGAGAAGGGTTTACTTATTTTATTGGGTAGGCTCCAGAGCATTATTGGGGGACATAAGGGCAGGAACTTGAAGTAGAGACCATGGAGAAATGCTGCTTACTGATTGTTCACTCATTCACAGGCCCATGCTCAGCTTTCACATATGGCCCAGAACCATCTGCCTAGGGATGGTGCTGCCCACAGTGGAAAGGGCCCTCTTATATTGATTAACAATCCCCGACAGCTATGCTCACAAGCTGATCTCTAGATATCCACTTAACAGCGACTCACTTCTCCATTGTCAAATTGATGGTCAAAGCTAACTGGGACAGGAGCCCATACAGAAGTAATGGATGGAAGCTCTGTTTAGGGATGTAAATGATGTCATTGGTGTGCTAGCACATGCATTAATTAAGCTTACTTAGGATGGAGGGCCAGCTCCCCCTCTTGAGGTCCCCATGAGTACAGGTTCTTTCTGTCTTGTGGCTCTCTCATCCTCATATTCTTGGTAGAGCTAATTCATTATCACTCCATTTGTATTTCTATGCGGGAGTGTGTGGGGGGGGGAACAAGAGTCATCTCCTTGCATGGGCACGACCCAGAATTCACGAGTGCCCTTTGGACCAGCTCTTTATCACTTCTCCACAGCTGATTCTAGGATGGCTTCAGCCAGTAATCTCGTTCTTTACTTAAGACTATCTAAAGTGGGGCAGACAATGGCAATCTGTAATGGATGGGAAAAGGGTATTTAATTAAAACCAGATCCCCTTCCAGATATGAAGACGCACATCCACAATTCCAACACTCAAAATGTTGAGGCAGGAGGATCTCATGTTCCAACCAGACCATCTTACTGATGAGTCACAGACAACCACAAGGGTGCTTACCTTTCATATGCTACAAAAGGCTTTTCCCACAGATGCTCTGAGATTTACATGGGATTTGCCTCTGCCTTAGAATAGCAAGAGCTAAGGATGACAAAATAAATCAGCTGGACTCTGAAAGAGGCGGGACTTCCGTGGCAGTTGCAAATGTAAAACTGACATTATAGAAGCTCAATCCTACCCCCAAATTGCCGAAAGACTGAGTTAACAGAGACACAGAAAAGGAGGCCCTTGAGTAAATGTTCTTGTGAGGAATGCAATTTTTTTTTGCAGTGAGAGATAATCCTTCTCCATTCTAGAAAGGGACGGGGCAAGGCCCTTCTCAAGGCTGAATGAGCCAGGCTTAGAAAAAACACTCCTAAAAATGAGACTGCTGTTTCTTGCCCAGGAGTATTCCCCTCCCAGATGCCTGGGATGAACAGTTCTGGTTTGGGTTGAGATGAGGAGTTTCCTGAATGCCTCAGTTTCCAATTGCTGCTGTGAGAAATTAGCACAAACTTTGTGGCTAAAGGCAGTGCATGGTTACTTACTGTTTCTGTGCTAGAGGTTACAAGTCTCATTAAACTAAAACCAAGGTGTTGACAGGATTACATTCCTCCTGCGGGCTCCAGGGGAGAATCAATTTCTGGGCATTTCTGACTTCCAGAGGCTCCCTGCCTTCACTGGCTCATGGTTCCATCCTACCTTTATGCCAGAAACTGCATCATTCTAACTCTGCTGTTTTTCTGACTCTATCCCTCCTGCCTCCCCTCTTAGGAGCCTCATGATTAAGACGAAGTCACCTAAACCATCCAGCATGATGGTTCCATTAAAATACTCAGTCATCTCTACAAAGCTACTCTTGCTTTGTAAAGTAGCATGGTCACAGGCTTGACCAGGTTGGTAGACTTGGGAACGTGGCCTTCTATATTATTTTATATCAGAGTATGAGATGTTCAGGTCCTAATACCAGAAAATTAACACAAGAAAATATCTTTTTGACCGTCATCATTTTCTCTAGTGGGTAGAAAGCTAAGAATCCTATAATTGTCAGACAGCTCCTCATTACAAAAGTACCCAGTACAAAATGACAATAGAGCCCGAATTAGAACATCAGGATTAGCAGCACTACAAAAGACAGAAATGGCACCCTTGGGTGCTGAAACGAATGCCCTTCCCTTCACGGACTTTCATAGGAGAAACAGAAATGGTACATCCTAGAGGATATAAGAGAGTGAGAAATATGAGTGTTTATTCTTGACATGAAATGGACGCTTGCATTTCCTGTAAGTTGAGTGGCACTTGTGGACGGATGTTGAGAGGAAGTAGCCTTCCTTGTAGGCATCCCAGTCTGAAGATGTGCCAGGTAAGAGGTGGTATCGAATAGCAGGGAAGGACTTCTGTGGTGGGGGAAGGGTGCTGAGGAGTCTGGAAGAGGTTGAGCCAATGCCTGACCTTCTAGAAAAGGAATCATTCGGTGCAAAGGTTGTCCATGTGATCTCCGAAGAGCAAATCCACATGTCCATGGGACAACCAGCCTGGAGACATGTCCCACAGGAAGGGCAGCCTCAGCCATAGGTCATAGCAAAGAAAGTGACAGAATCCACTTGGGATTAGGATCAGGTCTCTGTCCTGTCTCTAATTCCTCAAATTTGAACATAAAAAAGGGAACAGAAGGGAAGATGTAACAGGTTATCTTTTGGGCCACCAACCAGCTCCCAGAACATGACACAGAGACTTATTGGTTATGAATGCTTGGCCTTATCTTACGCTTGTCTCACTAGCTTCTACAGCTTAAATTAAGCTATTTCTCTTTACTTACATTTTGTCTCAGGGCTTTTATCTTTATTTTGTTCTGTATGTCCTACTTTTTCCTGCTTCTGCCTTGTGTGGTTGGCAGGCAGCTGCCTGCCTGGCCGGTTCCAGGTATCTCCCTCTCTTTCTCCCCCTTTATCTCCCCTGTCCCCTCTCTCTGCCCACCAGCCCCACCTGTCCCTCCTCTGTCTAGCTATTGGCCATTCAACTTTTTAACAGACCAATCAGGTACCTTAGACGGCAAGGTAAAGCAGCAACAAGACATATGCCATCTGTGCCTAATTTTGTTCAAGCCAGAAGGCCTGACTGCCATGATGAGAGAGAAAAACTTGATTGTGTTATGAGGTTATACTTTAGACTTATACCTCAATAAATTCTAAGTGACTGAAAAGTCAGAGGATTGACCCAAGATGCTTAAGGATGTGCTGCTAACTGACAGAGCAAGGGTAGACAGAGTCATTAAAAATAGTGCATGAAAAAAAATACAATTTTAGTCTTCTACTGTACCAAATTACGTATTCAAAATATAGTCATTACATATCATAAACAAGGACCTCAAGGCAAAAAGTGTGGTTGCCCAGGACCAACAGCTTCCATGGTGTGGTGGATTGAAAGAAAATGGCCCCAATGGGAACGGTACTACAAGGAGGTGTGGCCTGGTTGAAATAGGTGTGACCTTGTTGGAGGAAGTGTGTCACTGTGGGAGTGGGCTTTGGGGTCTCCTATGCTCAAGTCACACTCAGTGTGGCACACAGATGTTACCACTGCCTGTGGATCAAGATGTAGAACTCTCAGCTCCTTCTCCAGCACTATGTCTGCCTGCATACCACCATGACAATAATGAAATAAACTTGTAAAACTGTAAGCCAGCCCAAATTAAATGTTTGCCTTTTTAAGAGTTGCCATGATCATGGTATCTCTTCACAGCACTAGAAAACCCTAAGGCACATGGGATATAAGTAACAATGTATCTGAACTTCTATGGATAAGTGTTCCTACTCTTAGACACTGAGGTATTGGTAAGATCAAGTGACCCAGTTAAAGGACCCAATGACAAATGATGTCAACATGACCTGTATAGTTTCCTTTCAGCAGAATATTCCTTTCTTCTTACAACTGAGAACACTGATTGCCTGACTTTCTAGAAAAAAAAATGCATTGAAATATTAGGTTGACTTTGACCTTGTGTATCTTGGTTGCATTTCTACAAACAGCTGTGATAAAGACCCTGACTAAAAACAACTTGTAGAAGAATGGGTTTCCTTTGGCTTGTAGTTCCAGGTAACTGTCCATCACTAAGGGAAGTCAGGGCAGGAACTCAAAGCAGGAAACTGAAGGGAGAAACCAAGGCAGAGGCCGTGGAGGAATACCACTTACTGGCTTGTTCCTCATGTCTTGCTTAGCCTGATCCCTGATATAACTCAAGAGCACCTGCCCTAGAGTGACACCACCACAAAGGCTGGGCTCTCCCCAATCAATCATCAATCACCAAAAAACACACTATAGATTGACTACAGGCCAGTCTGGTGGAGGTATTTTCTCATTTCTCAGAAGAAGCTAATTCATCTCCTATGGGAACATACCAAGACTATTCTGAGTCTTAGCTTCAAGTCCTTTGTCTAACCATTATATTTTCTCTTTGTAATATACAAAATCACTTATTTATAATTCAACATCTAAGTTATTATAATTATCATTCCAGTCAACATATTTTCATAACTTTTATAATAAATGTGCCTGTTGCCTAAGAGAAAAAAATTAAAATTATTCTCCCATGAAGGTTCCCAAATGCTGAAATACACCAGCTTCCATACTCCAGTCAACACTGAGATTAAAATTTATTTTAAAAAGTATGAAGTTGTATAGTGGGATTATATTGTTGTATTGTAAATAATTATCCCATCCCACTGGTTTAACAAAAATGCTGATTGGCCAAAGACAGACAGGAAGTGTGGACAGGGCTATCAGACTAAGAAAACTCTGGGAACAGGAAGAACAGAGCAGAGATGCCAGAGAGATGACAGAGAAAGCTGGACGAGTCACCAGTAGAAGCAGAGGAAAGAAGCTGAAATGCTACTCTAATAAAAGGTAGCGAAGCCACATGGCTGAACAAGATAAGAATCATGCATTAGTTTAAGGGTAAGGAGTTAGCATGCTATATGCCTGGGCCCTAAGCTTAAAATTAATGTAAGCACCTGTGTGTCTCTGTGGGACTGCTGGACTACCAGTCTGCAGGTTTGCAGGCCATAACCTCAGGGCTAGGCCGGAAATTCCGGGCCAGGAAGCCTACTACTACAAAGTTGCATAATCATCACGCTATGAGCTGTAGAGTCAAAAATATACAAATGAACTGTATAGTATTTCTACATACAGAAACATATGAGGGATGAAGAGTTAGACACATCCCTGATAGGGAGAAGGGCCATAACTAAGAGAAAAAGATGACTGGCTACTTCCTCACCCTCTAACCTGAGACAAAAGCCTGGAAGTTTAAAACAAAGGCCATGTGGGCTTTTCTCTCTTCACTAGAGGACCCCTGTTGATAGACTGGCCCAACAGATTTACCTTACATGTCAACATAACAGTTGTGGACAATCAACCAGCGTGTAAAACTGACCAGCCATAAATTACGGGAGGAAGACCCTTTAAAGCCCATGAAGCCCCTATTCCTCAAGGAGGGCTGGGCATCTTCTCGTACCCTGTACTTTATGGAGTGTCTTTCTCTGTGTGTGCTTGTTCTGTACTTGTGTTTCCTCACCCCTAATAAAAGCCCCTTTTGATAGTTTGATTCTGTCTGCTCCTATTTGTTGTTGGAGATGCTCCCTCCCCACCACCGCCACCTAACACATTCAAGATTTTTCCTGCCTTTTAATTTTTTAACTGGCTAAGAATATCTACCCTATCAAGACCCCTAGATGGTATCAACTAGACAACTTATAGTGTGACCTTTGGGGGTGGGAAGGGATAGGTTCCCATAGGAATTCTGAGGCAGAAGGAGGCGCCTCCCATGGAAAGGGATCAGAGAAATTTGGCCACAAGTGTATCTCCTGAGATAGTCCTTGAAGAATGGATTCTGTTCAGCCAGAAGGGAATTATTAAGATCAAACAAGCCACAAACTAAATGATGGCCACTGAAGAAGTGATAGCACACTCCCTTCCCTCGGGCTTAGAAACAGAGCAAGAAAGTATGGAGGAAGAAAGAATGTGAGAAAAATAGAGATGGATGTTTGATGGGAAAGGAGAAAATGAGAAGTGGAACAATACAGTTGCCCACCTACCCTCTACATACACAGAAACCCAGCCATTCCGTTTGAAAAACCTTCCTTGTTCCCAGTTTCTTGCTTACTCTTCCGACTACCCTATCTACCATCGACCCTATCATCCATTTGAACCTCGCTTAATAAGGCCCCACACGTCTGATTTCCTATTGGCTGATTTTATCTTGCCTGACCTTTCTAGGTTATTCACCTGGTGTCTTCTCCCCCAATTGTCAACACAATTTTCTCTTTTCTGTGTGTACCTGCTTCTCTTTCCAATCCTTTGCCAAGCTGAGATGAAGCCTTGTGATGGAGGCTTTTCCCCAGAGGTTGAACAGATACCGTCACCAGCCTTAAATTTCCAGTCTCCAAAAACTGTAAGTCAAACAAACCTCTCATGTTTATATAGTATCCATCATAAGTATTCTGCTATAGCAATATAAGGCAGTCTGAATCAGGAAAAATAGAATTGGGGAGTGGGTTTGTTTCTACAACTTTCCTTAAAAATATGGAAATGAGTTTGGAAGTAGGTAATAGCCAAGGCTGAATAAATACAAAAGGCAATCTAGAAAAATCTTAGAATGCTATAAGTAAGACATTAGGGACTAGCCTCTGATGAAAAATCCCTCAGAAGGAATTAATGTAGTTATTATGGGACCCTATAATAAAAAAGGTCTTTTTAAGTTTATTATACATTTTCATTCATTCTTATGTACATATGCCACAGCGCACATTTGGAGATCAGAGAACAACTCACAAGAATGAGCTCTCTCCTTCAACCATGGGAGTACCAGGAATCAAACTCGGGCTATCAGACCTGGTAAGCACCACTGAACCGTCTGACCTGCTCCTATTTAGTTCTTAAGAGAATGGGTTACTATTGAGTGAAACTATCGCAATAGTTAGTGCTGCACTATGAAAACAAAGCCTGGGGATTCAAACATATAACAGAGAATTAGTCGAATAACATCTGCTTCACCTGGCTTGTTCATAGCCCTTTATGTGAGAAAATGCTTAAGAGCTGAGCATGGTGGTGGTACACACCTGTAATACCAGCATTTGGGAGGTAGAGGCAAGGGGATCAGGAATTTTAAACAAAGCTGTTATTGGCTACAAGGTCTCTACTATATGAGAATCTGTCAGAGAGGGGAGGGAAGGGGAGGGAGGGAGGGAGGGAGGGAGGGAGGGAGGGAGGGAGGAAAGGAAGGAAAGAAAAAACAAAGCAAAGAAGGAAAGAAGAAAGCTTGGTTAAAATATGATACCTAATTAAAAATCAGATTAAATGTTGGTTATTTAACTTCAGCTGTGACTGAAAACCATCCATAACTCCAGTTCCAAGAAATCTGATGCTTTCTTTGGGCCTCCAAGGGCACCAGACACACATGTGGTGTGCATACATACATGCAGGCAAGGCACTGATACACATGCAACAGAATAAAAACCCTAAACAACAGGTTTTAAGCACAACTTTAGAATGAGTGACTGAGGCAATTAAAGTAATTCTAAAACAGGAGTTGAATAAAATGGCAGGTTTAAACAATGCCAGAAGACATTTCTGGAATATTTGCCAGTTTTAAAAAGGAGAAAAGAAAACTGCATACATTTCTTATAGAGGCAGAATCAATCATTAAGTTAATTTTGAAACTGTACTGAACTATACTGCTGACATTGTTCCAATAAGTAAATTAAGAAGCACAAAGATTATGTATGAAGAAATCCAGCAATTTTTTTGATTTGGAAACAAAAACACCTCTAAAGTTTCTACAAACTAACAATGACCTTATTCAAAAGTTGAATTTTTTCATAACTAAGTATACAGCCTATTTCCTTAATATTCTTAATCTTAATTAAATTCCTTTGCTTTTCTTTTAATAAAACAAATCACATAGCCTGAGCTAATTAAGAAGATTTCATTGTTTCTCAACTTACAAAGCTTGAGTTAATTTTTTCATGAAGTGAAGAAATTGGGTTTTCCAGGTACACATCCTGACATCACCTCTGACTAAAATGTTGATAGGCTAAGCAGTCCCAAATAAGCTATGCTGCTCTTAAAATGACAAGTATTGCCTCCAGAAACTACTTTCTCAGGCCAGGCTTCTTGACGACAGGCCTTTGGCTAGCTAAGGGGTTCAAATACTGGCAATAATATACAATTAAAGAATTTCAGATTTTTCTTTTTAGTTTAGAATTGTTTTATTGGGGCTAAGTTATTGAGTATGAAATACTCTAAATTTTATTGCTCTTCACAATAGAATATAAATGTTTTATATATACCTACCATCTCATTCAGGATGACTAATGATCCACCTCTTTTAGTCTAGAGAGAGAACTGGAAACAGCAATTTAGTCTTGTGTTCGTGTCGTATGCATGTTAACACAGTCATGTGTGTGCAGTTGCATGTGGAAGCAGGAAGTTAATGTCCAACATCTTTCTGTACTTTTCTGCCTTCGTTTTTTTTTTCAGATAAGATCTCTTGCTGAATCTGGAATTTATATATTAAACTAGACTAACTGGCCAGCAAACAATAGAGACCCCCCCCCCACCCTCCCCAGTCTCCATATTCCCACTGCCGGGATTTCAGGAGCCAACCACCATGCCTGATGTTTGCACAGTAAGCAGTTAATCCACTGAGCCATCCCCCCATGATCCCTTTCTGCACCTTTTTTTCTTTTTGACTCATTCCAGTAAATTGCCAATAATTCAATTCTTCTGTGCCTTGCTATTATTGTTTGGTTGGTTGAGTTTTCTGGTTTCAAAATGAAAAGTGGCCTCGGGTGCAGGCTTGTCTGGATCTTTGCACATTCCAATAACATTTTCCATGGAAGTGTTTATTTTAATGACTGAGCCCCAGATGCCCCAGGTATGTTCAGCCTCGGTAAAAAAGTACACATATATTCCTTTTTAAATAGTTTCTAAATTAGTATTTATGTCAATCCTTCAAAATTATTATTGCCTAAATATTAGATTCATGCATAATGAGAAATTTTTTTCAAAATGTTGTCAGATCATTCATAGAGCATATGGCTTTATATGTCTTATCTTAGATAGTAATATAGCAGCATAGATGTGTTTATCCCACTATACCATTATACCTTAAATATTGTAGAGGCACAGTTAATTAAATAAAGTTTTTCTTTTAATTGTATTGATTGAAGAGACAAGAGAGTATTGAACATGCAAAGTTAGCTTCCTTTAAAAAAAATGTTAACAGTAAAAAAAAATAAAGCTGTGAGTGATGAGAGTGATGAGCCATAAATCCTAAGCATCTCTGTGCAAGCTCAGCATCTGATTTGACAGCTTCAGCCTTTACTCTCTTTAGTCTCTATGAGTTTTCTGGGGCTGCCGAAGTAGCCACTGGCTGGAACTACAGATTTGCTCCAAGTCCTGGAGATGAGAAGTGTAACATCATGGTGTTCACATAGTAGGTTTCTTCTGAGGACTGGAAGGGAAGATCTGTTTCAGTCTCTCTGAAGCTTGCAGGTGGCTGCCTTCTCCTGCCTTTGTATGGCCTTCCCTCTGCGTTTGATTATATTTAAATTTCTTCATCGTTTTGGTTTTCTTTATACTGACTTATTTGGTTGTGCTGTGGTACATGTGTGGGAGTCAGAGGTCAGTTTTCAGGAGTGAGTTCTCCCCATTCACCATATGGATCTCAGGGATCAAGCACAGGTATTACAGATTGTCAGCAAGCATCTTTACCCATTAGGACATCTCTCCAGCCCCCTTTGATTTACAAGGACAGCAGTCATATCAGATTTGGATCCATCCTGATGACCTCTTGATAACTTCACCTCATTAAAAACCTGTAACGGTTCATTTCAATTTTGGGGTTGAGATCTTGAGTTCACTGTGCAATTCAGTGGGATTCAAGATTGTATATAAAAGGGGAAAGAGAGCATAAACATCCATCTCTGCTTCCTGATTATAAATATGATGTGGCTAGATGCTTTAAGTTCAACTTTTCTGCCTAGACTTCTCTGCCATGATGGACTGTATCCTTGAGCCAAAACAAACCCAGAGCAAGGTCATCTGACTGTTAAATAATTGACAGAGCCCAGACTTATGCACTGTTACTGGCTCAATCAGAACCATAACCCAAAAGCTATTTTCTTTGTAATCTTTTATTAGAATACATTAATTATATGTACTAATGGGTTTCACTATTACGTTGTTATATATTATACTATATATAATCTATTTTCATTTGAAAAATTCCAAACTGTCTGAGAAGTTTCAGAAATAATATGATGCGTCCCTAAGCCCCCGACTCAGATTAGATTTATCCATTCAGTTTCCTCTGCTGTTCCCTCCCTGACTGTTTCTCCTTCTCTGCCCCTTCCCTTCCAGCTCTCCAGTCTACTACACTCTACCACTCCATCAGGCTTCCTAAAAGTACATTCTTCTCATCTCCATAGTAGATTCCCATTAGTAAAGACTGTTAGAACACCACCATTAAATCTAAACTCAATTTTAAATCTTCAGTTGTCCCATAAAGCCTTTGTGGCTATAATTTTATTTATTTTTATTCAAGAGCCAGTCAAAGATTATGTATACTACTTAATTTTTATGCCTATGATTTATTTTTTAGTTTTATTCATTTTATTTTATTTTCCCCCTTGCTTGTTTGCTTATTCTGTAGTGCTGGAGATCAAACTGAGGACCTTGATTAGTTAAGCTAGCACTGTATCTCAACTCTGACTTCTTAGTTTATTCTCTCCATGCTGTGTGTGTATGTGTGTGTGTGTGTGTGTGTGTGTGTGTGTGTGTGCACGCGCGCGCGCGTCAGACCTTGTTTTCTGCTTTGAGGCAGAGTTTCTTGTTTGTTGCTCTGTGTCTCCTGCATCTGTTTGCTACCTTATCACAGCAGGGGCTATAATTACAGACTCATACCAATGTGTCCAAATTTATATGGGTTCTGGGAACCCAAACTCAGGACTTGGTGCTTACACAATGAGTGCTATATCCATAGAGCCACCTCTCCAGCCTCTGACCTCTTTAAAAAAAAATGATTAGAAAATAATTTGATAAGATGCATGCACACAAATAATGATTTGAATAAAAAGAAAAACTTTAACTTTTTAGCTTATAGTCTGTTGTGTTGTTTGAAAGTACTTTTCAGTGAACATAATTTTTAAGACAAGAAATATTGAATGAAAAGACATATTTAATTAAAAATGACCTTCATGCGCTATTAATACTGCTTGATATTTTTCTTACTATCTTTCATGTTTCTTACTTATTAAATGATTCAATTTGTGTGATAATATGCTTTTGGAAGTGGTTATTTTATATTTAATGATATGATTGTCAATTTACTCCACTATAACTGAAAAGGAGCATCATTTAAATGCCATTAAAGTAAGCAATTTTAGGAGATTTTAGAGGACTGTCTCAATTTTCTATTGTTATGGAAAGTTAAAAAAACAAAACAAAACAAACCTGAAGCCAAGATGAGTTCATGAAGTTAGGAGAGAAAAGCAGTGGGCAGTATGTAAGAAGCTAAAGAGAAAGAAGTAGGGGATGTGATGGATCAAAGCACACTGTATACATGTATGAGAATCTCAAATAAGAAATTTATCAAAAACTTTATGATAAAATTGGAAAGGATGTTAATAAACCTCTCAGTAGTGAATTACAAAAATAGAAAGTCCTGAAGCTGGGTACTTAGAATGAAAACTATTAACTAATAGTTTTAGAAATGGAAAGTCCGAGATTGCATGGCCCTATCAGGCAGCCTCCAGTGAGGTCCTCTGGGCAGGTAGTATCCTGGCAAGGACACATGCAAGATAGATAATAAAACAAGAAAGCTAGCTATGGAACAATGCTCATCACAACCCACTATTGTGAGAACTAGCTGGATTCTGTGAGAACCACATGAACCGGCCAAGGGCCGCTGTGACAACGTCAACAATACTTCCTCCTAGGCCCCACCTCTCAATGGTTTCTGTATTCTGATTCTGCCAAGTAAAGAACCAACACCTGCCTATGCACAGGTGATCACTGAGGGACAAATCATATGCAAATATACCAAGAATTATGTTTACTGTTACTCTGATATTTTGTGATGAGGTGAGTCCTGTTCTAGGTTTCTCTGAAGATAAGTGTGCTATGCCTTAGGAAGCCATTTTCTTTGCAGTAAAACATGCAACTTTGAAGTTAAAAGGATATGATTTTAAATCAAGATTCTTGAATTAAAATTCAAAATCTTGCACTACTTGCCAGGCATGGTGGTGCACATCTTTAGTCCCAGGATTCAGTAAGCAGAGGCAGATGGCTCTCTGTGGGTTCAAGGTCAGCCTGGTCTACAGTGAGTTCAGGCCAGTTAGGGCTAGGCATCAGACCCTGCCTCAAGAAACAAAAAACCAGCAATAACAAAAGAATCTATGAGTGTGATCTCAAATCAGTCACCTAACCTACAATTTATTTACGAATTAGGGTTGGAAGAGTTCCCTGTTTATTCTAGAAACAATTAAAATACTGAAGATGTTTTTACAAAATCTAGGCCACATAAAAATGCTCACTTTTCTTATTTTAGCAGCAAATACCATAAACTATCATTTTTCTTCCACCTGACAAAATTTTAAAAATTTTAAGATAGTCCCAGCTGCAGGGATTAATTCCATAACTGCCTAAGTGCATTCCTTCTGACTATGCTGTATTTGAATTTAGAAAAGAAAAAAAGCTTTGCTACATTACTATAAATCATAACTTTCTACTGGGGATTGGATTAAAATATCTCAGATCTCATGCCAAATGAGGATGGGGTTTATTTTTATACTTTGACTGTACAATTGTTAACATTTTTATGCATTTCTTCATATTTAACAGAAAATGAAAAGCATTACAGTGGAGGAGAAAACTATGTCAAGAATTCGATTCCTGGGGAAATATTTCATCTGAGAGCCTAACGGTGGTTTGAAATATTTGATGCTGGTCAAGAGACTCTCGCAGTTATGTGTACTGGTCAGTTCCAGTTTTCATAATTGACAGGAGAACTATAGTAAGCCTGAGTGTGTAAAACTCACGATAATTCTGCTGTATTCTGCTCCCAGGTATCTGAACTAGATCAAAATTCAGACTCTGAGTAAAGACAGGAAGGTTTTCTTTTCTTCTGCTTTTGGAGTTTTGAATCTAGGCATAAATAAATAGAAACCTGGATCATGTTAAAAGCAGAAACACAGTTAACTGTGGATGAACCTTCTTTTTCTGGTGTGTCCAAATATGAGCCTATCCTAAAATGCTCACCTACTAGAAATACTTAATCTCATAAAATGTATATGTTATTCTAGGGACTAAAATGTCCTATTTCCCTGGCATAAGCGAAGAATACATGGATGAGATATGCTTGCTCAGTTTCAGGCATGGGCTCGTATGGCTGGAGTCAGTCTTGATTATCCAGCTTAGCCTTGAGCCAAGCACTACAGTGTCAGACACAGGTAACAGGGGAACCCAGGTATGAAATCTAGGAGTCCTGTAGCTGTTTTAAAATTCAATATAGCCCTAAAGTGGATCATTTGGATCACCATCTTCCCCTCAACCCTCTCCTGACTGAATGCTAACCCTTGAGACTAGCTTAGTTTGACACAGCAGATTTTCTTTTTTTCCAGGCCTGGCTACTGCCACCACTCCTCACTGTGGTTAAAAGACAGACTCAGTGTTAGAATGTGGCAATAAACCCTAAGGAGGCAATGGCAGGAACTTAGGAACTTAGTTAGTTACTAACCAGTGAATGTTCCTCTGCTGATAAGCCCAGTTCTTGAGCATTCCATAGGTAAGAAGGAAGGTAGACCCCTACCACCATGTATGTTCTACCCTGGTTATCCCACAGCAATTATCTACAATCCTAGACTGCTGTAGCACCTGAAACAGCAATTTCTACTCACTCATAAGTTCCTTTAGCCAAGTTATCTGACACACGATAGAGAGACAGACAGACAGACAGACAGACAGACAGACAGACAGACAGACAGATAGATAGATGAAGAAGTTCTATTAGAATGAGTTACAGGCTGCAGTCTATCTAATCTAACAACAATGAAAAGTCCGAGAAACCAGTAGTTGCTCAATCCGTGAGTCTGGATGTCTCAGCTGGTCTTTGGTATACACTGGGATCCTGAAGAAATTGGCTATGATGCCAGTGAAGGAATGAACTTGCTGGCAAGAGGAGGACAAGCAAGCAAAAGCTTCCATCTTCGCTATCCTTATATAGGCTTCCAGAAGAAGATGAGGCCCAAATTAGAGACGGGTTTTCCTAAATCTAAAGATCTGGATTAAAGACATTTTTTCCTACCTCAAAGATCTGGATTAGAAGATCTTCCTACTTCAAATTAAGCAAAAAATTCCCCATAGTTGTGCTCTTCATTTTTAGGTTTTAGTTAATTCCATATGTAATCAAGTTGACAACCAAGAATAGCCATCACACCATATGGAAATCATTTGTTATCTAAGGACTATATCTTCATCTGACGTTCCTGTATATTTTATCTTTACTTATGAACATATGGAGGATACTATGTATTCAAGGATAACAAAGACTATTGACTCAACATGTTACATTTTTTAAAAATATTTTTATAATTTCAAAATAAATTACTTTTATATGACCACAGATTCAGTTGTTACTGAAGCACCATTTGAGGGAACAGAAGTTATCACCAAGGATTAAGGCAGATTTTCCCACTTCAAGCCTTTATTTACTAATTTGAAACTATATACACCCATTTGTAAACAGTTTTAGCTAGAGGGCATAAAATTAAGTTTAATTTTAGAAGTAAGAAAATTATTTTACAGTAAATGAAGTCCTAATGTTAGTTCTAATATCAGAGGAGGAACCATCATCAAGAGCAGTAGTAACAGTACATAAATTGACCAACAAGAGTCAAGGTCAAGTGAGCCAAAGAGCAAAAAGTTTTCCTTCTGTCTTGCTCTTTTATCTTGGGTGCTATCAGAAATGAGACCCTCATTTAGGGTGGGTTACAGTACATCAATTAAGACATTCAAGATAATCTTCCACAAACATGCCCACCAGCCAAGCTGATGTAGATAATCTCTCATTAAAATTCTTTTTCCAGGTGTCTTGGTTAGAGTTTCTTTTGCTACAACAAAGCCCCATGGTCAAAAAGCAAGTCAGGAAGGAAAAGGTTTCAGTTGCTTACACTCCCAAGGAAGTCAGGACAGGAACACACAGGGCAGGATCGTGGAGGCAGGAGCTGATGCAGAGGCCATGAAGAGGTGCTGCTTACAGGTTTGCTTTCCTGGCTTGTTCAGCCTGCTTTCTTATAGAACCCAGGACCTCTGCAGCGCACACAGCTTGTCTTCCAGTCTCCATCTGGCTCCACTCCATTGCTATACTGCTGTTCTTGGTGGTCATCCCATGGTACTGGCGTCTCCAAAGTGCTGATGTCTTTTTCTGCAACAGGGCTGCACTTTCACCAATAGCCTCTCATAGGCTCTCTTCATGGTGCCAAGCATCACCTCCTCTGCCAGACCCCTTAGGTCCTGGGCCTCCAGCTGCCACTGACATTACATCTTCACCAGTGGACTCTACTAGCCTCCCATAGCACCAAGTTTTAGCTGGTCTTCGTGATCCCTTTATGCCTTCAAAAACCAGCAGCACCTGGGTCTCTATCTACCTGTGTCCTGAGTTGAACCAAGGAAATATTATCTCAGGTTTCTAAACTTACTTTTCTGACCAATTAATGCTCTTTTCCTGAGAAAAGCGATTTCATTCTCTTTAAAGATGTTTATGGAGTGACTGTAGTTCCATTTTTACTGGTGAGCACAGTAGATTTTTCCAGGTAACCAAATTTCCCACAGGTTTTCCCTGTTCTTCCAGCAACAAATGTCTTTCCTTTCAATCTGGAATAGTCCATGTTCGTTGGATCAGCTCTCTTTCTGGAAATTCAGAAGCGGGGCATGCCCAGGCTCACCAAGGGGTGTGTGTGTGTGTGCATTGTGGAATATGTCACATTCTGAGAGGCAAAAGAAGGAATAGTAGGCAAAACAGCAAAGGGCAGGTCTTGACACTCTCTGACTTCATTGACAAGCTGGATGATTTTGCAAACATATACATATGATCAGTCCATGATCTGCACTGGTGTATACTATGATCATCCCACTCTTGCCTCATTCTGCCTAAAAAACTGTTCAACCCTGTCTAACATGCTTTAGCCTTGTACTCTGCAAGTCTGAAAACATTGCTTGGAAAATGTATAGAACAAGTTTTGACCAAAAATAAGATGTCTTAGGGCTACTGAGATGGTTTCACAGACAAAGCCATTTGCTTCTATGCCTGATGATTTGAGTTTGACTCCTGGAACCCACTTAGTGTAAAGAGACATTTCCTGAAAATTGTCCTCTGACCTCTACTGGCATACTGTGGCATATATATAAAAATAAAAATACAGAAGATAGATAGATAGATAAAAGATAAAAGGAAAATAGGATATTTTGTATTCAAATGTATTTCTGAAATGTTGATTTTAAGTGAAGTAGGCTTGGGATGAGAGTATTCATTACTTACATTAATCTACTCTCAGCTACATGAATTCATAATAAAACTTGGCTAATGACAGCCTTAAAATCCAAATATTGCCATAAGTTGTCACTGTGACTATGTTTTCTTTCCCGAAGGCCCTATCCAGTCTCACAAGACTGCTGGGATTCAGGAGCTATTAAATATATAAAATCTCCTTTAATCATATCCTTAAACCTCCTGCCTGTTCTTTGCTGTTAACAGAGAAAATGTCAGAAATTAAAACCCAGGAGGTTATCATGTGTAGAAAATAGTTCAAAGAAAAAAACGGAACCGTAGAACACAGAGTTCCTCACTGATGCTGACTTTGAGTGAAACTTAGACAAAACAGTTATTCATAAATCTGAGGTAACATCCTTTTAAATTTTATTTAAAGAAATGCTATAGTAGCTGAAACTGGAGTCTACCAGTATCTCTATAACATGTCATTTTTCCTCCAGTTCAGATACATAGACTTATTATTATAAAATTCTTCAGAATTCATAAACTTTTCCAAGTTACAAAAGCAAACATTTCAACATTTAGTTTGAAAAGGAAAAAAAAAAAAGATGTTTAGAAAAGTTTGTGAATTTTTCTAGTAAGTAAACCAATAATTAGGTCTAGACACATGAAAATTATCTAGTGTCTCTCTTTATCCCACCTCCAAGCACCAGAGCAGTCTGTTTTCATGTTTTTAAACTTACAATGGAATTTTAAGAGAAATAAGAACAGTGGAGAATAGAGGTTACTCTACGACTCTATAAACTAAACCGCCTTATTGAACACACACTTGTGGGTTTGCCAGGGCAGGCAAGTGACGGTAGGGGTCAGTGGGAGAAACAGCGCCCATAGACACACAAAAGTATGAGATTTACTATGCAAAGTTTATTGTCTCCATTTTTTACTTTGTAAATGTTTTTGAGAATAAGACATCCGAGGCATAATTGCTAGCTCTTTGTAGATTGGTAGCATTGTAGATCACAGAACAATTCTGTCTAAAATATGATAGACATACTGTAGGCTTTTGAGTCCCACAAGAAAAGGGTGGATTTGAGTTGTGGATTTTTCTGCCAATTGTGGTTGTAGACCCAAGAGGAGTTCGTCGACGATAGAATATCTAGTTCAGTCCAGCAATGCTGGGAGCAAAGTGATGGGAAGGAGGGCTTTGCTCTCTGGGACCCTAAAGCCGAATATATTTAGAAATGTCTGCTGTCTGGGAACAAGTCGGTGGCAATCCCCTCTGTTCCCTTCCGTTCTCCCACCCAGCCCCCTCAAGAAACAGACGTGAAGTCAGCGTTGCTCAGAATCCTGTCCCCTATCCCGCCAGGGTTTCTTGTCCTTCAGCTCGTTTTTTAACCATCTTGAAAATGAGGTTAGTACTCTGTGATTGTCATTTTGTTCCAAATTCTTGGGATATTTTATAATTTCCAAAGGTTTTCTTACTGACTTGGGACAGGAAAAAAGTATGAATGTGCAAGTCTCAAGAGTCTTAATAAAAAAAAAAAAAAATCAGTTTTCCAATTTTGGTTAAGGAAAGGCACTGGATTTGGTGGAGGAAACGGGAAAAAATAAGGAACAACTTTTAGATAGTTTTGTTTTGTTAATTGACCTATACATAATCTTATGCATCACTAAAACCTGAGAAAATGCCACCAAAAAAAGGCATCAAAATAAAGATTACCCCCTTACCCTTTAATGTTTTAGAATCTGTCTTTTCAGACTTTTCCATACACATTCCCATTTAAACTCATAGTCACCTCTTTAAGGGAACCAGAGTATGTAAATTTTTTTTACCATGTATTATGAAATCTACCTAACTTCTTCACTCACTGTAACAGTATGATACCTTTTCCTGCCAATGTGTGTAACTCTACTTGGTCCTTTTTAAGCCCTGCATCATATTCTGTTACATCAATGGGCCTTAATTTATCTCATCTTTTTTATTTTTCAACTATTATAAGCAATATTGAGGCTTATATCTTCAAATACATACCACCTTCTCCTCCTCCTTCCTTCCTTCCTTCCCTTTGTCCTGGGAAAAGATTTGCTAGGTTAAACTGTTTGCATATTTTAAATTCCAATGCATGTTATTAAATTGCCCTACATGAAGCTGATACCAATCATACTCCCACTAGAAGGGCATAAGAATGCTCAAGTCTCCGGGATGCCAGCACCAAAATTTGTCTTTACCATTAATTAGACAAACAAATCTCTCGTTTCATTTCAGTGAAAGTGATTCCTGCAGCAGAACTTAATTTTCTCTATTTATTGGCCATTAGCAATGTTTTCCTGTTTATTTGTTGGGTTTTTTTTTTAATTTTTCTTTTTTGTCTTCCAGCTGATTAGATTTGGGATATAAGAGATGAGGAAGTGATTTTTTTTTTTTTAGTTTTTAATTTACTTTTTATGTATGTGTTTGTTTGATTGTATGTGTACAATGTATGTGCCTGCTGGTGCTTTCAAAAGCCAGAAAGGAATGTTAGAATCCCCTGAAGCTGGAGTTATAAACTACCCAGTTTGGGTGCTAGGAACCAAACCCAAGTCTCTGCAAGCATCATTGGCATTTTCCAAACACTGACCTGTAGCCGGATGTTTTCTGACCCATTAGGGCCCAAGGCCTAGACAAATCTCTCCCACCTGAGGTCCCCAGCCACTTATAATTTAATTAATGAGCCTTATATTAATTACAAAACTGTGTGGCCTATGACTTAGGCTCATTATCAACTAGCTCTTATAATTTAACTCAACCCATTTTTATTAATCTATGTATTGCTACATGTTCCGTGGCTTTATCCGTGCTCCATTACATCTTGCTTTCTTGGCAGCCTGCAGCTTCTGCCTGACTTTGCCCTTCTTCTTTATCTCTGCTGGAATTTCCCAGCCACCTCTAAGCTGCCTTGCCATAGGCCAAAACAGTTTTTTTTTTTTTTAATTAACTAACGGTAATAAGGCATATTGACAGCATACAGAAATCCCATATCATTGATCCCTTTCTCCAGCCCATCAATTCTTTTCTTTCATTTTCTTGTTGGCCTGTGAATTCTTAATGGTTATTACTTAAATAACTTTTATGATTTGGGATCTAACTCAGTCTCTGTTAATATAATTTCCACAAAGGCCCAAATCACCTTCTTCATCACAACATAGGCAGTCTCTAGACCAGTGGTTCTCAATTTTCCTAATGCTGTGACCCTTTAATACAATTCCTCATATTACGGTGACCCCCAACCATAAAATTATTTCATTGCTACCCCATAACTAAAATTTTGCTACTGTTATGAATTGTAATATAAATATCTGATGTGCAGCCCCTGTGGGGGTCATGACCCATAGGGTGAGAACCACTCCTTTAGCAAGCTGCTTAACCTAAGGATGATATTCAGAATGTGTGTAGAATGACTGACCCTGCTACTGTGCATGTTATATCTTCCCAATGTGTTATGTATCTCTAGTCAGTAGCTTCTGGACCTGCCTAGCCACAAGGTCCAGACCCACCTGCAGCCAGTCACACATTGGCTTATATTAATTACAAACTGTTTGGTCTATGGCTCAGGCTCATTACCAAGTAGCTCTAACCAACTAACTCAACCCATTTCTTAATCTATGTATTGCCACATGGCTCTGTGGCTTTACCTGTGTTTCATTACATCTTGCTCTCTGGGCAGCTGCCTGAAGCTTCTCCCTGACTCTGCCCTTCTTTGTCTTTTATCTCTGCCTGCCTCTAAGCGCCATGCCATAGGCCAAAACAACCTCTTTATTAACAACGTTATGGCAACAAAGTATATTCTCAGCATACAGAAAGACATCTCACATTATGCATCTTTTAAGCTTATTTTAAATTTATTATTAATATAATTATTGTTATGAGTGGGCATGATGTGGGAAGAGGGCATCTGGGAGGAAATGGTACTCTCCATCCACCTTTACATGACTCCTGGAGAGAGCATCTCTACCTGCTGAGCCGTCTTGAGGGATATCACCTTATTCTTAAAGATGTATACACATAGACACAGAGATAGACATACACACACACACACACACACACACACACACACACACACAGCATAATGACTCATGCTTCTAATCTCAGTATTTGGGAAGCTGAGAAAAGAAAATTGTTGAAAGTCTGAGGCTATCCTGGGCTACATAATGGGTTCCATGTCAGTTTATGCTACAGAATAAGACCCTGTCTCAAATACAAAAACAAACCAACAAATTTCCCTCTTACAAAAGTTTACTAAATATCATGATACCAATATATTCCTTATTGCAGATCATGTCATACAGTTCCCTTGTAGATCATGAAACTGCAACAGATATTCAGGGCATACTTCCCATGCCAAGACATTGTGCTGCTAACTGAACTTCTGTCTAGTAGAGTTTGTCATTCCACTTCTAACCTGTCTCCTCACATCCCCAGTTGTTCCTCCACTAAAAACTTGTTCTCAGCATGGCTCTGTGGTAGTGTTTGCCTAATGCACACAAGGTCCAAACCTCAACACTACCCTGACAACAACAGAATTTCAAACAAGAGCAATAATAAAATCTGTTCTTTGCTCTACTTAGTTTATTAATTTTAATATACAGTCCATGCTGAGGTAAAGCAATATTACAAAAGCAACTTATAGAGGGAATGGTTTGGATATATATTACACATTCAATAAAGCCTGAATATCAGAGAAAGGAAGCACCACAGTCAATTCTCACCCAGCTGTCTTGCAATTTCCTCAGCCTCGTTCCTAGTCACTTCTGCCAGTCGCTTCTGTTCTCTCTGGGTTTCTACAAGCCCTTATATACCCTATCCTATCCAGGTTAGGATTAAAGGCATGTAGCCTTGAACTCACAGAAACAGAAGTTCTGTCTCTGGAGTTGTGGGATCAAGGGTGGAGGTCATCACTCCCGCCTTTCCCTGTGCTGGGGTTAAAAGTATATGTGTGACTGACTCAGCTGTTTATCTTTGTATTCAAGGTTTAAGAATTTTCTGAGCTGTCTGCCTAGGATTTGACTTGATGTTCTCTCCTCAATATTCAGGTTTTATTAAATGTGTAATATACATCCACAGAAGGACCTAGTTGGGTTACATAGTCTTGGGCTGGGGTGTAGCTCAGTGTTAGAGCATTATTCTTTTTAGCATCTACAAGACCCTGGATTCTATCCCCAGGGCCTCAGAAACAAAACTGTTGTTGTTAACAGTAATTTTTTGAGACAAGGTCTCAGTGTAGCTCAGGCTAATCTTAAATTGCCCATTTCCCTGCCTGAGCTCCTCTAGTGCTGGATTTAATGCACAAACATGAGAGGAACTGAGGAATTAATGCAATATTTACAAATTATAGACCAATTACTATCACTATTGCCAATAACTGGAACCACTTCCGATCTAAAACTAGAGATCTTAAGGTTCAGGAAGTGGTCTTGCAAGTGGGCAAGTTCCTTCCTCCAGGTTACTGCCTTGACTTCCTGCCCTGACTTCCTGGGTTGTGGACTGCAAGCTGTAAGGCAAAATAGATTCTTTCTTCTCCAAGTTGCTTTTGGTCACAATGTTTTATCACAGCAACAGAAGCCCTAACTAAGACAAGCCTTATTGTGTACACACAAGAGAATGTGCACACGGGTCACCCAATCTATCCTAACAAGGAATAAGACAGGGATGCATGGGCAGTTCTCTGCCTTCACATCATTTTCTTCTCTCCATAATTTCCAATCCCTTTCCTAAGACTAGAAAAAAGATCTTATTTGCACACATCTGAGAAGATGGCGGCCCCCAAATCTTAATCCTTTTTGTTTGTTTGTTTGTTTGTTTTTGGGGGGTGACTGTTTCTCTCTTGTTGTCTCAAGAATGTTTCTCTCCATAGCTCAGCCCTCTTTTTCTAAGATTAACAATTCTGCTATTATCCATATTCATTCTTACTGAAATACTAAATAAATTTAGTAGATTACATTTGTCTTTCAGGGTATAAATCAATAAACTTTTTGCATATGGTTAAACATAAATAAGTGGTCAGATGGAGTGATAGAGCATGTCTGTACTCTGGTTGGCTCCTTCATGATGCTCTTTGATCCACACTTCTCATCCTGTTCCCCATGGATGGGTCCACTATTCTAACTTATGTCACCATCATTAATTTAGTCTGTTCTTGAATTTCAATCATAGGGAACTGTGGTAGTTTGAATGAGAACTGTTCTTCATAGGCTTAGTCTTCAGTTGAACTGTTTAGAAAGGATTAGAGGGTGTGGTCTTGTTGGAGAAGGTATGTCACCGGAAGGGTGGGCTTTGAGGTTTCAAAAGCCCACACCAGGCCAAGTCTCTCCCTTTCCCTGTCCCTACCCATACACCCCTCCCCAGCAAACACACCTCTGCCTGCTGATATAGCTCTCTGCTACTTCTCTAGTACCATATCTGCCTGCCTCCAGACTTCCTGCCATGATGCTAATGGACTAGCCCTCTGACAGTGTAAGCAAGACTCCAGGTAAAAGCTTTTTTGTAAGAGTTGCCTTGATCATGGTCTCTTCACAGCAACAGAACAGTTATGGGATTATGTTTTTGTTCATATCTCCCCACTTTCTCACAATGTCTGAGTGAATTCATTTGTTTTGTTGAGTATTTTACTAATTTATAGTTTTAATATGGAACAATTTAAGATATAATTCTTGTAGAATTAAAAACCACCTTTTTAGAATGTTAAATTCAGAGGTTTTTGGGGTTTTTTTGGGTTTTTTTTGTTTTTTTTTTTTTTAGTATACACAGAGTTGTAAAGCTGTAACCAATATATAATTTTAGGACATTTTCATCACCCAAAAAGAAAAGAAAATCAGTACTAATGAGCAGTCATATTAGCTTTTCCTTTTCTTCTAGTTCCCAGTCTCTACTAACCTGTGCATGTGCGCGCATGCGTGTGTGTTCCTATTATAGACAATTCATGCAAATACAATCATTCAATATGTTTTTTCAATATATAATTTTCAACTGACTGACTTTTTAATTATCTGAATGTGTTTTTCAAATTAGTTTGTGATGTAATACCTCATTTTTCTTTATTATTAAATAATAAATAGTCCACTGATGGATGTGATACATTTTATTATCTGCTCATCAGATGATAAATTTTGTAGCTATTTCTACTTCTTGGCATTATTTTAATACAAACAATTATATTAAAATTTTTGTATGGTTCTTTGCTATCTTGATTATTAAGAAGTTTTAAAATTTTTAACAAAATTCAATCTATTTGGTTTTCTCTTTTCAGTTCATCTTTTTTATGCTATAGCTAAGAGACCATTGCTAAGTTCAGGCAAGATTTGTATGTTTTTATAGGAATTTTATCTTTTTATTTCTTATGTTTAGGTTTATGACACATTTCAAGTTAATTTTTGTATCTAGTATAAAGTAAGTTTCAGATACATTTTTTTTTGCACCTGAAAACCCAATTATCCCAGTTCTTGTTTTAAAAAAATGTTTTCTACTGCTCCCTTGAATTTTTTTGGCAATATTTTGGAAAGATGAATTTATCGTTAATAAAGGAATCAGTCAATTCTGTTTGATTGCTAAGTAATATTTCATTGTATGGAGAAACCAATCTATTCATCTCTGTCTTTGCAAGTACTTGTGTCATTGCCAATTTAGGACTATTAAGAGTAAGAATGTTGGACCAGCAAGATGGTCCAGTGTTTAAAGTACTTCCTGTATGTCTTTGTTAAGGTTCCTGTTACTGCAACAAAATACCATGACTAAAAAGCAAGTTGGGGAGGAAAGGGTTTATTTTTAAAAAGAGAGATTTTCTATCCCTCCCAGTCCCATAGTTTATTTTCAGATAATTACTCAGAGGCTTAGTATTAATTACAAACTGTTTGGCCTATTCAGGCTTATTGCTAGCTAGCTCTTACAACTTAAATTAACCCATTGTTATTAATTTATGTTTTGCCACAAGTCTTGTGATTTATCTGTGTTCTAATACATCTTGTTGCTCCAGTGGTTAGCTATCATCTCCCAGATTCTACCCTTCTGTATCTCTGCCTGGATTTCCCACCTGGCTCTATCCTGCCTTGCCACAGGCTAAAGCAACTTCATTTATTAACCAATGAGAGCAACACATATTCACAGTGGAGAGAAAGACATTCCACAGTATTATTTGTCTTACACTTTCACACTGTTGTTCATCACTGAAAGAAGTCAGGACAGGAACACAAGCAGAGCTGGATCCTGGAGGCAGAAGCTGATGCAGAGGCCATGAAGGGGTGCTGCTTATTGGCTTGCTCCCCATAGTTTTCTCAGTCCATCTTCTGATAGAATACAGCACCACCAGCCCAGGCACCACACACAATGGGCTGGACCCTCCCCCACTGATCACTAACTGAGAAAATACCTTACAGCTAGATCTTATGGAGGCATTTCCTCAACTGAGGCTCTCTGATGACTCTAGCTTGTGTCAAGTTGATACACAAAACCAGCCAGCACACTGTACAAGTCTATTGATGATCTGAGTTCAATCCCCAGAACTCTTGCAAAAGTTAAAAGTTGAAAACTAACTCTACGAAGTTATCTTCTGATCATACATGTTGTAACATGTGTATACACACAGACAGACAGACACACACATATAATTTTTAAAGAATAAAAATATAGCTGGCAAGATGGTTCAGCAGGTAAGGATGCTATAAACATTTTGGATTTGCTGTTATAAATAAATGTGCTATGAATATTCATGCATGTGTTTTTAATGCACAAGTGACAGCCAGATGTATTAGAGTTCTCTGGAAAAACAAAACCAATAGGTTGGGCTGTTCTGTCTTCCATTGCCACTTTCATTATGATTTTCATTTCTCTCAAAAGCGGTTATACTGAGCATTTCCCCAGTAGTTGCTAGCCATTTAGAAACCATCTTTGTAGTGCACTTGTTCTTGAGTATTTCTTAGACAGGTACGATGATGTACGTCTCCATCCCAGCATGTAAAAGAAGCAAGAGGATTAGGAGTTTGAGGATAGCCTTGGCTGCATAGTGAATTCAAGGCCAGATTGAACTACAATAACACCCTGACTCAAAATTTAAAAAAGAAAAAGAAAGGCCTCCAATAACAACAACAGCTTTGCTCATTTTAAAATTTGATCTGCTTGGTTTTTCTTATTAATTTACAGAATACTTTTGCTGATTCTGGATATGAGTCCATTATCCAGATGTGTGTATTAAAATATAGTCTCTCTTCCCAACCCACTCTCTTGATCATATCTTTTGATTAATATGAGCTTTTTAAAAAGTTTCCCGCTTAGGTCTATGGTCATCTTGAACTAATTAGTGTATATGGAGTGAGGTAGGAGTCAAATATCCTTTTTTTCCAGATGAGTAGCCAATTGCTCCAGCACCATTTGTTCAAAATATTATCCTTTCCTCGCTGTACTGTGGCAGTGACTTTGTTGTAAATCAAGCTCCCTAGTTCTATTTCTGGATTCTCTATTATATTCCTTTGGTATATTCATCTAGCCCTCTGCCAATACCACACTGTCTCAATTACTGAGCCTCATAATGAACTTTGAAATTTTGTAGGGTAAGTCTTCCAGCTTTGTTCTTCAGAATCATCTTGTTATTCTAGGCGTTTGCACAGCCATATAAATCTTAGAAACAGCTTTCAGTTTGCACATGCACACTCGTACATACACAAATACACACACCCTTTGCAGTTTTCTGCCTTTCTTACATTTGTCTCCAAAACAATATCCCTTCTCCCAAACATGAAGTGTTCATTTTGTGCCTTAGATGTTATTCGTACATACTTCTCTTGGATGGTCAGGACTCTTATTTCATCCCCTCACCCTCCTATCCCCACCTCTAGCTAGTCATCCCTGCCATCCCCAAACCAGAACCCCTACAAGAATCATGTTTCCTCTCATATCTGCTCCTTTTCTGTTTCTGAGTCATTTGGCTCAAGTCTTCAGAGGATCTTTGACTCTTACCTCTCCATCTTTACTCTTCAGAACATGTTTCACTCTGGGAATCAGAGACTAGTATGTGGTTCAGATACAGTTCAATGTGGAAAGAGCTAGTTGGGAGAGGGGAGCTGTACTAGGTACTTTTCTTGTTGTCATAAGAAAATATTTGACAAAAGCCACTTGGGGAGGAGGTGGTTTGGGTTCAAGCTTGGGTGTCTAACCCATCACCCCAGCAATGCATAGCTGGTCATGTTGCATCCACAGTCAGGAAGCAGAGAGAGATGAATGCTGGTGCTCAGCTCACCACCTCATTTTGATTGTCTGAAACCCCAGACCAGGAGATGGTGCCGTCCACATTAAGGTAGGTGTTTCCGCCTCAGTTAAAACTCTTTGAAAACACCCAATTGAGATGCTCAGAGGTGTCTCATAGTGATTCAAAGTCCCATCAAGTCAACAATCATAATTAACTGTCACAGAAGGAATGAGAAAAGTAGTTTTAAAAAACATTTGCCTTCTCTGGTCCTACCTGCCCCTTTCTTTTTCTCTTCCTCCTTCTCCTCCATGTCTCACTACTTAAGCCATTTTAAATTGAGATTTGTCAAATGCCATGGAAAACAGTCTTGGTCCACACCACAGCAGCTTCTCAATGCTATATGATCTGTGGCTTCACCCTTAATCCAATGTCCTTGGGCGTGAGAGGAACACAGAGAAGTCGCCAGCAAACCCCAGGGATCAGTCTATCTCTGCCTCCTCAGTGCTGGGATTAGAGATACATGTCATCTGGTCTTGATTTTATTGTGTGGGGTCTGGGAATCGAACTGAAGTCTTCAGGTTTGTCCGACAAGCACCCTACCCACTGAGGCATCTTGACAGCTTTAAGAGCATCCTTCTTAAAGAACCATTTATTTAATCTCGTCTGTTTTTCTTGTCTAAACACAAGTTGCTTCTCATTGCCTGAAGAACAGGCTAGGCTCAGTCAGGGTTTGTGGTTTTATGCTGCCCTGCCTTCCTTTACATCTTTGATGCTATAGATATGCAGAATCAAGTGTTTCTCTCAGATAAGTCTCTTGCTTTGTGCAAGCTGTCATTGCCTGGAACCCTCTTGCTTCACCTCCACCTGTCACAAGCAATCTTCCTCTGGAGACTCTTGCCCTGCGTTTCCTACTTCCACGCCCTCCCTGCAAAATAATCTCTCCTCTGCTCAGCTTCTATGGCGACTATCACTGTCTACCTTGTGCAAATGCTATTTATACAGTGTAATCTCGTCCACTATGGTACTGTTGAGCAGCATTTTCCATGAAGATGGAACATATGGGTTACTGCGCGCTTGAACTGCAGGCTGTGCAACTGAGGGTATGAATTTTAATTTGATTTAAACAATCACAGGCAGCTAGTGCTTACTGTGTCAGAAAGCACACAACTATACAAAAATGTTCTTGAATGTCAAATAGAATTTTATCCAGTTTCCTGTAGTCACCACAGAGAATACCTAGAAGACAGTTTGTCCTTATTTTCATCAATCTTGTGGGTGGAGATAACTATTCACCAAATCAATAAACACAAATCGCATTTATCAAATATATAATAAAAGCATCCTTAGCTATTTATTCCAGATCAAACAGATTGAAAACTGAAGAAGAAATGCCCGGATGACCCAGACTCCAGTGCTGGCTGGGGACAGCTAAGAGGACAGTCCCTACCTGCAGCCCACTCTGCCTTCCCTTGCTGAGATAAGGAAACTCCTAAGAGTTTAGGTTCTTTAATTTTGTTCTGTTACTGCTGTGCTGAGGATCAAGCCCAGAGCCTCACACAGACACATGCTCTACCATCGAGCAATGCATCTCCAGCCCAGATAAATTTTTTTCAAAAATTATTTATTTTGTAATAATGTCAAACCTATCAAAAATTGCAAGACTTTGGTGAGTGGGGCTTGATGGCTCACCTGTTAAAGGCTAGGCTCACAAGCAAACTTTTAAAACAATGTAAAATATTTCAAAGGGTCTAGAGTCATCAAATTTAACTTTAAAAAATCTGATTAATCAAAATTTAAATGTTATCATCATTCTTTTTCTGTATGTGAATGGCAGATGTGAGTGTATACAAACATTCAGAGGGCATATAGAATATATATGCTTATTTTTTCTGGGCCACTTAGGAGAAAGTTTTATGTATTATGTCTTCTTACTCTGTTACTACTTCAGTGTGTTTCTTTAAGAAGAATATTATCATACAGAACAAATTTAGGAGGGTTAACAAAAACATAACACTTAAGTTGTAGTAATCTATAGCCAACTTCACCAATTATCTCATTAATATACTTTGTAACATTTTTTTTTTTTTTTTAGTGAGGGATCAACTTCTGGTCTGTGTTTCTTGTATTTTGTTGCATTTATAAGTTAAGTTCCTTTAGTTTTCTTTAATCTGAGGTCATTGTTTCTTACAACATTGGCAAGGTTTTTAAAGTAGATCAGTTCAAGAGAATTTTTCTCTACACAGCTGTCTGAGGCTGCTCATTATCACAGAGGTCCAAGCTCTTCAGACTTTATGCAAGAATGCACTGTTACATTACACACATCTTCTCTTCCTTTACTGGTTCTTAGATCGGATCTACTCACATCTATTACATTTAAATTTATATAGAAAACATAAATTTCTATTAAAACATGTACATGTATATCTCATAAGTCAAATTTATAATAGAAATTATTTTTTAAACTACCTAATTTTATTATTTCAAAAATATGTTGGTGTTGTACCTTAGCTTATTAACTTAGCAATTGATTCAATTTATCTAAAATCATCGCTTCAGTTATACTGAATATGGAAATAATTCCTCAGGGAGCTGGTGTGAAGTACTAGGGTTCAATGATTTCTATAATATCATCTATTATGTAAATCATAATTTACTTTTACTTCACATACAAATAATTTTTCAAAGTATATATTTTTACTTTTATTAATGTCATCTCCAACCAAGTGAAAAATTTAAAGTTCCAACACTGTAAAACGTTAGCACTTCTGACTTCTGGAGGGGTAAAGGCTTTGAACTAAAGCTAAATCCCAATACTTCAGGTTTGTTTTGTTTTGTTTTTTTGAGACAGGATTTCTCTGTGTTGTCCTGGCTGTCCTCGAACTCACATAGGAATGCCTTTGCCTCCTGCATGCTGGGATTAAAGGCCTAGGTAGTTTTTTTAAATTAATTTATTTATCTTTTCAATTAGCGTGAAAAAGGAAATGGAAGGGTTATATTTAAATGTTAAAAAAAAAAAGATTTTAAAACAATAAACTCCAGCATCCGTGGAGCTTATACTGGAAATAGAATAATAAAAACAGTCCTTCGGGATTTTTCTCAGGAGTAAGAATTTCTTCAAGGAAGAAACTGGCAGCGATACGCACACTTTGGACAGGGTCAGAAAAATGCTGTTTCTCTTTTTTGGGGGGACATATGAAAGCGCTAGGATTTTTAAATAAATATTTTACATTGTGAGAAACATCAGAATGTTAAGCATTTCCCCCGCGACGAGGGAAAGTTAAGTCCATATATCTTTAAGAAGATAGAAACTTTAGGTGTCCCCCCTCTCCCCTCCAAGCTAAAGTGTCCTTGGCTCTGCTTCTAGGACTTCTAGGAAAGCGCAATTAAAATGGAAACATCTCCCTTGCAATATTGAGATTCTTTTCTTTTCCCCCCAGACAGACGCTCAAGGGAAAGTCGAGCCCCGATCCAAACTCCGCTCCAGCCGCGCGTCCCGCACCGCCCGGGCTCAGTCCCCGCCGTCCCTCCCGGGTCAAGCACGGCCTCCGCAAGGCCGGGCTCCAAGGGGGTGTGTCCGGCTCGCGCAAGGCCCGGAGGCCCCGCAGGCCGGCCGCTCGCCTCCGCCTCCGCCGCGGGCCCACCTGCTCTGCGGGCCGGCCACTGCCTTCAGTGTCCCGCCCGCCACCCCCCGTGCGGCCTGTCACCCGCTTCGGGACCCGGGAGCCCCGTCCTCGGCGGCGCACGCCAGGGAGTCCCTTCCATCCCCGCCCGCCACCGAGCGGTGGCGGAGGTGGGGCGGGGAAAGAGAGCATCCCCGCCAGCCGGCGGGAGGGAGGCCTCGTCACAGCCGCCGCCTGGGCCGCGGCCGCAGATCTCGCGGTGTTTGCCGGCCGCCGCGCCGCCATATTGTGTGGCCGTATTTTGATGCGGACTGGGCTGGCGGAGCCGCGGCGAGAGCGAGCGAGAGTTGGGGGGGTGGGGGGAGGGCAGGCGAGCGGCCGGGGGGTGGGGGCGGAGGGAGGCAGGGCGGCCGTGCGAGCCGGAGCCGAGCAGCGGGCCGCGGCGACGCCGCCCCGGCTAGCGCTTTGATCCGCGGCAGGCGCCGGCGGCGGGGCGCCCCAGGCCGACCCCCTCCCCTCCCCCGCAGCGGCGGCGGCGGCGGCGGCGGCGGCCGGAGGGAGTTGGCGGCAGCGGCGGCCGGGGCGGAGGGGACTGAGTGGGGAGGGAGGGAGGGAGGGCTGAGCTGTCCCCCCTGCCGGGTGGAATCGGCGCTGGCGGCGGCGACGGGAGAGACGGCTGCCCAAGTGGGAGAGGCGGCGGCGGACGAGGAGGAGGGGGAAGCCGCGGCGGCGGCGAAGGGTAAGCGGACGGCGCTGCCGGGCCTCGGCGGGATCCCCAGCCGGCTCCCGGTGCTTGCGCTCGCTTCTCCCCGGCGCGCGAGGCCCTTGTGGGGCGTCCGCGCCGTCCTCGCTCCGTCTGGGGCTTGCCCGCGGTGGCGAGGCGCAGGGAGGCCCCCCAATTCCTGCAGGGCGGGTGGGGGCGGGGAGCATAGGGCCTGGCCTGGGCTCCGGGGCGTCGGGGGAGGGGGACCGACCGGGCCTGCCCTGGAGCCCAGCGCTGGGGAAAGCCGGAGTGGGGGTGCCTTGCCCCCGACCCGCCCCCAAGACTATGATCTGGAAGAGGGAGGGAGCCACACTGCTTTGGGGGGGACCCAGTCTGGATAAAGCTGCCTTAGGGGCCCGGAGAGTTAAGTGAGAACCAGGGAACTTCTGTGTGGGTTGAAGAGGAAGCACATCACTCCTTTTTCCTTTCCGATTTTGCTTTTCTGCAGCCTTCCTTGAAGTGGGGAGCACGCCCCGCTGTGACTAGGTGGCCCCCTTAGATTCACCAGACTGACCATGAGATTGTGGTTGAAACCGGGAGGCTTGAGAGGGTCTCTGGACTTTGCTGACAGGTGACAGGTGGATCTGTCTGTTGCTTATGTTGTAGAATTGTTCCTGCAGAGTTGTAGACCAAAAGTGTCAGGGAGCCTGTGAGTTTGTATTTACATGTTTGGCCAAGTTTCATTCCATATATAGTATATTTGAGATGCTACGATTCCATTCAAGTCAGCTTAATTGTTATGGAGAAATTCTTCAAATGTTTCTGATAAGAGGGATTTCCATGAGAGTGGAGGGGATTTACAGCTATACAATGCTTTCTTCTAGTCCCTTGAAATTCGGGTTCCCCAAAGCACTGGAGGCTGTTGGTAGATGGACTTTTATTCATTGAAAAGTTCTTTCAGAGTAGCATTGTATTCAAGACAACAGCCAGGCAGTATAGTTTTGCATCCATTTTGTCAGTTCTAGGTAAGTGCCAAGTTTTAGGATCAAGTTG
This sequence comes from Sigmodon hispidus, assembly GCA_004025045.1. Classification (NCBI taxonomy): domain Eukaryota; kingdom Metazoa; phylum Chordata; class Mammalia; order Rodentia; family Cricetidae; genus Sigmodon; species Sigmodon hispidus. Next base: position 255,333 of record PVIH01001054.1, read on the forward strand.
ATAGACATTTTATAAAAGGAATTAGGAACTAGTTTCTGTCTTTGAATACTCAAAGATGTTGCTCATGCAATTTCGGGTTTCGCTGGAAATTTTGGTGGGTACAGATCAGATACAATGGCAGAGTTCTGACACATTTTCACAAATACCCTTAGTGTATTTCTGTAAAGGTGAATCCATAACCACTTTTAAAACGTGACAATTAAAGCTTTTTGAAAACATAGGCATTTCTAATAAATGAAGGATTGCTTTTATGCTTTAGCTGGCTACCTTAATTTGAATCCTTAGGAAGACTTTTCAGATTCATGAGTTATGAGCTGAGTTAGTAGCCAGATAGTCCAGGAAGGATTCTGTAGCTTTTAAAATGTGTGTGGAATGAGTATGTTGAATGGTGGCACTATCCATGTATTAGCAGGAAATAGAACAAAAATCCCAGTGATTCAGAACTTCTGTTTGCCCCCCTCTACCAGTTTGTAATAGAGAGTGCTTTATGTTTTCAATCTTAAAGAATCAAACTGAAAGTTGAATATGTTAATTATTATGTTATCCACTGAACATAAGCCATCACTGCATTTTTTCATGAAATACATTTTTATGAGTTAGAAATGGTTTCCAAAGGATGCAAATATCACTATTCAAAACCTTCTGTGAACTCTCATAATAGAACCTGTGTTTCTGTAATTTGCTAATAAGTGGATAGAATGATCAGAGGTGCAAATGATATGCTTCCTGAAAAGCAAATTTTAAGCCAATCCCATTTGATTGAAGAAGCAACCTGTGTTTGGTATTGTGTAGAAAGAAGCCCTGGCCTTTAGTTAAGGTTATGTAGTTATGACACCTAGTAAAATGAAGCAAATTTTGCATAGTTAGTACTATTTAATTATGTCCATTTGAGTGTTTTAGACTCTGGCAAAAGTCAGCATGATTGGTTTTCTGCTTTGACAGAAATAAAAGTTTTATTCTACTTCTATGTAAGGAAAATTCCAAACAACTGTTTAGAAAGCTGTTACATACCAGTGAGCCACCTTCATTTTAGAGATAGGCGTAAGGTATATAGATTGCTTGGTTTTATGAGTTATGTGCTAGAAAAGTCCCTGTAGGATGAATTTTCTAAAACTGAAGTTAAACACACACATGTACACACTGTTTATTTTTTATGAATATCAGGATACTTTAGAAGTTTTACTTCACTACATTTTTTAAGTTCCTGGAAATATTTATAATATGTAAAGCTTATAGATTAAGTTTTAAGCTTCATTATATCTGCTTGGCCAGATTCACATGCCCCAGGAACAGCAGCAATGAATTTTTGTTTTAAAATCAAGGGTTATGTTACAATAGAGACAGATGTGAACATGAGTGCAATAGGGAAATGTGGGTAGTGATGGCTGCAAATACAAGAAACTGATGGCTGCACTATATCAAGGTTTCTTTCTTTTGATGGGCTCCTACAAGCTGTGCATGTCCTCATTTACCCCTGTATTCAGATGGTAAGAAATTTGGAGATACTGACAGTAAATGTATGCTCAAACGTTATTGTGAACAAAAGTTACATGTATGTTCATATTGTTGACCTGTCTTAAGTTCCCCAAGTATTTACCAGTATTTTAATATTTTATGTCCTAACTATTCCAATCCTTAAAAAAATGAAGACCACACACTTTTTGAGAAAGGCTCTGCATTTTCTTTAGCTAATCACTAGACTCGTCTGTAACCTTGATAACTGGAGACCAGGATTAAAAAGAAAGGCTCTGTCTCTCAGTTTTCTAAGTATCCTCATCTCTCTAAACAGCCTCACCTACATTCAGCCTTTTAGTTTTTGTTTTTGTGAAGAAAATAGAATGGGAGGGGGGTAGCAGCGGGGGATGTTACATAGTTCACGTAGAGTCTCAAAGTCTCGTGACTCTTTGCAGTTTCCCATAGTGTCCTGAGCATGATGAGAATTGCTAGCTGACAAGTTGTTAATGTTTGAAGTTTTAGGTTTTGCCAGTTAAGTTAAGTAATTCAAAACTTTATGTAGATCCTCACCTCCATCTCCCAGTGGTATTTAGTAAGTAAGGCTTTGCTGAATGTGACTGTTTTATTGCACTCATTCATCTTGAGTGTTTGTTTGTTTGAGATGGGGGTCTTGATTTGAGCCCAAGTTGGCCTCAGCTTCCTACTGCAGTGTTTACATATAGCTGGCCTGTGTCATATTTTTAATCATCAGTTCCATTTCAGAATTTGCTACAACAGACATGGTATCCTAGTTAGAAAGGAGAATGGTCCTAATGATCATTGCATTCCCACTTTACCAAGTTTTCATTCACTCAGAGTTTTTAGTAAGCCTTAGTAGTGTCTGGGACACCTAGATCCTGGAGATGCAGTACTTAATGACAGACTTTTTCTGTTCTTGTATAATTTTCATGTTGGTGGTAGAAGACGTAATAAATGTGCAAAGTGTGTCTGGGGGCAAAACACTGAAGAAAGAAAATGGAGAAGCATAGCAGTGAATATTGTGCGATCTGAGGTCTGCAGTGAGTACCAGTCTTGACTTTAGAAAACCGAACTATCCAATGATGTTCTTTCTTAGATGTCCTTTATAACTTGGAAAGAAAATTATATTTTTGCTTCAGAATTACAAATTGTTACAGAATTTCAGTTAGGGATTCCCTATTGTTAATATTTTAAAAAGCTACTTTGTGACTGGGAAAATTCTGGAATTTACCATCTTTGAACCCTAGTTTTGGCCACTTAGAACTTTGCCACTGTATTTAGGGCTGGCTAGGATTTCTTAACTTCTCTGAGCCTATTTTTTAATTTGTAAAATAAATTTTCTGAGGTTTTTGTGATGCTTAAGTGGTACATAGGCAGTAGAGTGTAGGTAACTTGTACCATTTTTGTTTGTTGCCTTTCTGGAACTCTACAAAATGAAATGTGTTTGCGTTGATGACTGCAGCCAGCTCTACCAGCACTATGTAGATGTTGTTAAATCTACATTTCATTTGGCCACTTAAAGCAGCCTTGCCTGTAGAATGATGTTAATTAAAGAACAGCCTGTCCCTGGTCCTTGCTAGAGAGTTGATGTATGTCATCTAGTCAGTGTAACAAAGGCGTATCATTGCAGCCTCTGGTGGAGGACCATTGTGGGCCTGTGGTCTAGGTTGATAATCTGGATCTAAACTCCTTGACAAATGAACAGCAAGTACCATATAAAATTCCAATTCATGCAGACACATAGGCATTTAATACTAAGTGCATGCATGGCAAATAGAAAATGTCCAGTAAAATGTTCACTTTTCAGTTTTTCCTTTGTTGTATAAATAGGGTATTTCAAAGACTTTACAGAATATTAAAAAAAAATTTACAAAAGTGAAATGTGCCACTTGTGAATGAAACTTGGAAGAAAAACCAAATAGTTATTCAAGTTGCAGATCTCTCTACCACTCACTGGGAGGTCACTAAAATGAGCATGTCTTCCTTCCCTTGTTGACTTCTTCACATGCTGGGCAATGCTTGGCCTGTGTCTAGGAATACAGCAGGATGTGTGTTGAGTGGTTTGTAATGGAGATCTTTCATTCCACTGATACAGTTTTTGAGACACGTTTTACTGTGCACTGGACTGGCCTTGAACACAGAGGACTGCCTGCCTCTGCCTCCAGAGTGCTAGGATTAAAGGCATGATCTGCACTACTCTCTTTAATAGTAAACTCCTTTGTTTGGAAGCTTATGTGTTACACTAGGCTTAAGTTTTTGAGTGTATGAGTTTTAGGTTTGCTATGTGCCCCAAGCTGACCTAGAACTCAGTGCCATCCTTCTGCTCTCCAGAGCTACGATTATAGATGAAAGCCTGGTTGAGCTTCTCATCTTAGGCATAGCTTGAATTGTTAGGTAAAATCTTGTAACTGTCATGTTTTTTAAGTCTAGCAAAACTTTTGAGAAAGAAGAGTCCTGGAAATCTAAAGGAATGAGTTAATAATTTGCATGGAGGCGATTGTTTATTAAATATTCCTAGGCTGTTGGCATGAAGAACCAATGTACTCTATCACTAAGGCAGAACCCCATTTCTTCTTTATTTTTTATTTTGAGACAAAGTCTGACCAAGTTGTCCGGGCTTACCTCTAACTTGTACTTCTGTCCCAGCCTTGGAAGTAACTAGGATGGAGGCATGTCTACCACACCCTGTGGGATGTAGCAGCTTTTAAAGGCAAAACAGAAAAATAATCCATGTATAATTATATACCTTAACTAACTTAAAGGTCAAATTGATTTAATCCCTTTAAGGCAGTTTCAGTGGTCCTGTTAATCTGTACTGACTTTATGAATTAAATGGCCCAGTCATTTACTTCAGTTCCTGATATTGAAGATAATGATGTTTCGATAGAAAAGAGAGAAATGTCCCAGCACTTTCTTTAGCAGTGACCACTTTTTGTATGTTTAAATGTTCATATTGGTCAGCCTTTTCCTGTTCTGATGCAAACCTGATGAGTGATAATAAGCTCTAAAATTTAAAGCTGTATAGGTCAAAGATCCTTGAGCCATTTACAGAAAATATTTCTTAGACTAAGAAGAGGGGAGTCACTGGGCCAGAGAGATGGCCTAGCAGGTGAAGTCGTCCCTGTATGTAGACAAGCCTAACAACCTGAGTTTGACCCCATGGACCAACATGGTAGGAGAGAACCAAATCCTGCATGTTGTCCCTCTGACCTCCACATATGTACAGTGGCAAGTGTATGCAGGTATGTGCACTAACAGACGCAGTAGTACAAAAGCAGCAACAGGGGCTGGAGAGATGTCTCAGCGGTTAAGAGCACTGACTGTTCTTCTGGACGACCTGAGTTCGATTCCCAGCACCCACATGGCAGCTAACAACTGTGTGTAATTCCAAGATCTGACACCCTTTCTTACACAGTTATACATGCAGGCAAAACCCCAATTCACATAAAATAAAAATAAATATTAAAAAAAAAAAAAAAGCAGCAGCAGAAAACCACTCTCACAAAGCATATACAGAAAGCTGTCTGTTCAAGTCTAGCCTTCTACGATATGGTTTGGGAAACAAGCAAAGTGCCAGTTGATTGTCTGGGATTCTGTTGTTACTGTCTGCTAATCAGCTCTGGAAAGAAACACCAGTGTGAAGTGTCAGTCAGCTGCTGGGCTTACAGGACGAAAGTCTGGTTCACACACAGGTACAACAAAAAAGGGCAGAAATAAAGAATTTGTGCTATTTTATTTGCCTTTTTTTTTTTTTTTTTGAAGTGGCATTCTTTTGTTTCACTTAAGGAAAAAATAGGGAACTAAACCCAGATTTCCTACTTGAAGTCCCAGAAGCTAAATATTAATATGAATAATTTTGAGTGTTAACATTTTATTCACTCTTATTTGCAAAAATGAAATTTTTACTTGACCTTTTATATATTAATATTAACATTTATAGTGTTAGCAGAATTGAGCACATCATGATGTCTTCCTGACTATTAAGTCAGGTGGTTCGATGATACTTTAAATGATCATATCAGTGCAGAGCCTATGACAGCTAAGCGGGGTGATTTTTTTTTATTATTATTATTATTTACTAGTCAGAGAAAATACTTGTAAGTACAAATGGCAATTTTATCTGAACAATTTGATTTTGTAAAACCAGACCAGAAGAGAAACCACCAATGAAGTCTGAATTCTAATGAACTGGGGTTACAGGTGTAGAAAATTCACCTGATTTAATTCCTCTCGGGAACTGGGACAACACTGCTTTTAAGTTAATCTCTTTGTTGATTTGTCAGATTTTCACTCTATCTAATCAGTTAAATGCTTTAATTTTAGTGCATTGGAAGTTTAATAAGGAAATTCCTGACCTTAAAATCACTTAAGTCCAATTTCAGATTACTTATAAATAGCCTGTTTAATGGCTCTGTTATCATTGGAGTTCAGTTAACTGTTATCATTCAGACTTTTTAAGATTTTTTTTTTTTTTTTAATTATGTGAGTTGGATGCTTTGGAGCTGACATTACAGCCATTGAGAACTATCTGAATGGGGGGTTGGGAACCAGACCCAGGTGTTCTCCAAGAGCAAATTGTGCTCTTAATGGATTAAGCCATCTCTCCAGCCCCTCGTTCACTTTTTGAGCTGACTTGTTTTAAGAAAATGAATATTACCTAATTTGCACAGTAATCATACTTATATTTTCTGTATGTTTTATTTTATCCAGCACAATATCTACCTGGAACCTAGTAGGCATCAATGAGTAGTACCAAAAATGTAAAATGAATCTTATACCTAAATAGTCAACTGTACATATAAAGCTTCTTGTATAGATATATATTTGCGTACATCTTCTCTCTTTTTTCAGGGCGGGGGGTGAGATTGTGAGCTAGTCTTTTAAGGTGGAACCATCTTTCCAGCCCTATTTTCTTATTGACAATCTGTGTCTTTGCTTTTAGTTTATACTAACCTTATGGATTATAGGTTTTTATTGGTGCTTATGAAAGTAGACATAGAGAAATGGGCAATGTAAGCACAAATTGTTTTGATTAAAAAAAAAAAAAAGATTTAAGAATATCTGTAATCCCAGTATTGAGGGGCTGGAAGCATGAAGATACAGAAGCTCAAAGTCATTCTTAGTTCATAGTGAGTTAGAGTCCAGCATGGAATGCATAAGACTGTCTCAAAAAGGGGGGGGGGGATTCAGAACAGATTACATGTTCAGTTTGATGCTGCCACTGAGCCCAAACAGCAGTATTCAGTACACCAGTACACACCAGTACACTGAGGCAACTGTCCACTCTGACTCTCACGTGGCAGAATTACACTTGAGTAAAGAATTGTCTGCTATCTTTTCTGATGATCTTGCAGAAAATGGAAAAATAAACACAAATGGAAATGGGGATTTCAAAAGAAAACTCCCACTTCCACATCTGGTGATTCTACTTCCTTACACATAAAGGTATAGTTTGATCCTTAGAGATGTTTACACTGAAGTGATTGGTTGGCTTCAGTGAGACATCCTCATTTTCTTCATGAGACTTTCCACTCAGGAACAGTGACATACATTCAGAGGATGACTGTCAAGTACCATTGTTGCAGTTCTGAAAGTGGAACAAGAAGTACTTTTTGAGGAAGACAACTAATCCATGGGAAAATTGAACTAGTGATCATAACTAAACCTAGGTAGCAATCAGTATGTGTCAATGTGTGTATGGTATCACATGATTAAAAGAGTGCCAAGATCACAGCATAGCCTAATGCTGTCTATTCTTTATTATTACAACTAACTCAGAAGTTTTGGATTTCTACTGTGCATCAGAAATGCATCAGCATGCATCAGTACCTACTACTAAGTAAAGGGGATGGACAGATTACTAAAATGTCATTCTTATTCTAGAGACATATGCAGAAGAGTGTGCTGTATTGTGATAAGTGCTATAAGCAAAGCCCTTTGGGAATCTCCTGAAGATTGCCTGATTCAGTAAGCAGTAAAACAACTTAACATAAGGAAGACTGTACTTAATCTCAAGAGTGGGTAAGACATGAAAGAGATGCCATTTCATGCATAAAGAAGCATGCCTAAAACATGGAGGTAGGAAGGTCTATAAATTGTGAATAGTTCCACATACACTGAGCCCTAGTGGAGAAATAGAAAATAAGATAGAATGTTAGGAGGAAGACACCATAAAGATACTGTGTACTCTGTAAAGAAAACTGACTTCATTTTGTTACTGATGGAACACAAGTACTTAACTTTCTAAAAAAGACTGGCTACAGTGGAGCTGGATTAGGAGGAAATGTAGGCCTTATGCTGTGTGAGAGTGGACAGAGATCGAAATTCAGGCTGTGAAATTAGGGGGTTAGTAGTGGATTTGAGGAGGAGGTACTGAGTGGGAAATAAGGGTACAGATCCCACATGCCTGGGTTGAGTTCCTTTTGAATCCTGACAGCATTCCTCAGTACAGAACAGACCAAGGGAACAACAAATTTTGGAAGTTGTTTAAGTTTTTTGTATTGATTTTACTATTTGTAGAGGGAAAAAAAAGGCATGATTTCTCTTTACATGGAAGAAAATGGAAATTTTTGTGTTGATAGTAGTTGAATGGATATTTGAATATGAAATGATGATGGGAAGTGTTTCCAAATATAAGAAGTAGCAAATGCTTAAACCTATGCATGGGAGCCTGTTTGTTATCTTTTAGGAGCTGGTAGGCCAGTGCCATAGGAATTTGAGGAAATGGGAAAATAGGAAATATATATAAATATGTACTTTCCACATAGTTTTTGATTGTGCCAAGGACTTTAGATTATATTCAAGATGATCTAGGAAGCTAAATAAACCTTAATTTGCATTTTCCTTATTTCTTAGAACATGGTTTAATTGGTGTTTGCATGCACCTTTCTATACTGTGTATAGACTTGTGTAGTCATCATCATTAGACTGATGTCAGGGTGCTTGGTAATCATCACTAAGAAACTCTTGTCTTGCTCCTAAGTAGTCTAACCATTTACTTCATTCTTAACCCATGGCAAACATCAGTTGGTTTCCTAACAACACTATAATTTTATTACTGAAAATTGAATAAATGGAGTTTTACATTGTTACCCTTTGAAATTAGCTTTTTATTTTGACTTTATCTAGTGCCCTTGATCCATGCAAAACATTGTCTGAGTCAGTAGTCATTCTTCATTAATGCTGAGAAGCATAGCAGTGTTGAGATATACTACCCTTTGACATTATAAAAATAAAGCTTGGGGTTGTGTGTTGAGTGTACACGTGAATGTGACAAGATAGGGAGTAGGGAATCAATCTGGTCTTTCTCACTCGTGTGGAAGATTCATTCCCACGTTTTCTCACTGTTTTCTGCATTGTGGGGAAGAAGTGCCACTTTTTACAAAAGACACACTGCCTATTTCCGCAGAAAAGACTAATGATTGGAAGAGATTTCATTCTTTAAAAGTAGCCAAGTTGTGTGCAGTTACTTGAGTGAGCTGGTCAAGACCCTTTATGAGACAGGTGGAAGGAAAAAAAAAATCAAAACACTATTTTCCCTAACAATAAATAAGATGTGCTCATCAGGGGACAGTGAACTGTACCAAATGGTTGATATCAGTCAGACGACAAGAAAATCAATGTTGCAGCTAGGCCTCAGAGATGTAGCACATCAATATGTGATGTGAAAGGGATAAGGATGTTTAAATATATGTAGAAGGGCAAGTAGACCTGTGAATACATGGATAAAAAGAATATGAGGTAGTAGCAATAATCAGAGCTTTAACATTGAACTTATGTGTGAAACAAACACAGCTCCCAGCTTAATTTTTATAACCCCACATTAGAAAACTCAAATTAGTATATGATTAAATTGTGGTACATCCAACAACAGTATAGTTTTCAGCATTAGCGAGGAATGAACTATTGGTACATGTAACAATTTGGACCAAAGGTATTAGAAAAGGCATAGAACAGGTGATTTTTTTTTTTTTAGAGAATGTTTGGTAGAAACTCCTCCAAATCATGTATAGCCTTTAGCTCCCAAAGATAATGATAGGTTATCCTTGTATAGGTAGGTAGGAGATTTACTATGAAGAGTTTTATATGTTTTCATGTGAACACACACTGTTCTGAGAAACAGCTAGACCTTTCCAGAGTTATCGTGCCATTTTATACTGCACTTAGCAGTGTGTGACAGGCCTGGTTTCTCTGTGTTTTTACCAGCACTTGGTAGTGTCAGTATTTTTAATCTCAGCCAGTCTATAGATGACATCACATCATAGCTTAATTTGTATTTCCCTAATAGCTAGTGATGTAAATATGTTTTCATGTATTTTTTTTTTTCTGTGTATGTATCCTAGGTGGTATAGTGCCTGTATTCCAACGGGATTGTTTCCTTTCAGTGAGTTTAGAGAATTCTTGATGTCATCTATATCAAAGTTTCTTTTTTTTTTAATCTATTATGCATACAGTGTTCTGCCTGCAGGCCAGAAGAGGGCGCCAGATAGCATTGTAGATGGTTGTGAGCCACCATGTGGTTGCTGGGAATTGAACTCAGGACCTCTGGAAGAGCAAACAGTCCTCTTAACTTCTGAGCCATCTCTCCAGCCCCGCTAAGTTTCTTGTTAGTGATTTGCAAAAATTTTCTCCTAGCATGTGACTTCTCTCTATATCCTCTTATCAGTATCTTTTACATAGAATAATTTTTTATTTCAGTGAAGTCTAGCTATTCATTATTTCTGTTCATTTTATCTTTTGTGGATTGATTGTACCTTTCTTGCCAACCCTCAGAACTCATCTGTTCTCAGATTTTCTCCTGTTATGAAAATTTTCTAAAATCTGATGTTTAGGTTAAGGGTTTTGTGGGGGGGGGGGATTCCGTTTTTATTTATTTGTTTGGCTGGTTGATTTTTTTTTTTTTTTTTTTTTTTTTTTTTTTTTTTTTTTTTTTTTTTTTTTTTTTTTTTTTTTTTTTTTTTTTTTTTTTTTTTTTTTTTTTTTTTTTTTTTTTTTTTTTTTTTTTTTTTTTTTTTTTTTTTTTTTTTTTTTTTTTTTTTTTTTTTTTTTTTTTTTTTTTTTTTTTTTTTTTTTTTTTTTTTT